>UYYA01003841.1:88813-323324 GCA_900624975.1 Angiostrongylus costaricensis
CTGCCGTTTTGAAACTTAAAATACAAGTGTTTCCAAAAACTTCTTCTACAATTTGCTTTTCATTTTTTTCCACTATATAACTTTTTTTCCTTATTGTAAAATAGATTAGCTTCGTTACATCATTCTTTGCAGACTAATAAATTACTCATAAAAACCTCTGTCGTCCTAGAAAAGTCCTCTTTCCAGTGAAACAAACTTCACTCGGCACCACAACGGTTGGCTTGAGAGGAAGATGTGGGAACATCTTCGCACGTTGCCCTCCCATATGATTGTTTACTTAGCAAGGCTACTGCAAGCGTCTGCCATTGAATTGGGTAGACCGAATACCACATTCGGAATAGATGTTGGTTAAGCTTTTTTTGGACGACTTCGAGCTTGTTCTCATGTACTTTCTTGTCACTTGGCGGTAATTAGTGCATAAGAAACAATCCGCAAGTGTAAAACCGTGAGGTTGAGTAAGATTACATATGTACGAAAGTGTAAACAAATTGATTCCTTACAGAAGAGAAGACTGAGTAACCGTCTCTCAATAAGTTTGCTTTTTAAAGTAGGTCTTTGTTCACTTGGAATCAACACTTGACCTTTCATCGGCAATTCTAGAGCACCTAAAGGACTTAAGGTTCCTGTCAAGAGCGATATCGGTAGTTCCGGTAAAAAGTCGGTGAACGATGTAATCTCTTCAACATAAAGCCGTAATTAACGCTATGGCATTGCTCTGGATATGGAGATATTTTCAGTTTTTCTTAATGCATTGATAAATCAAAAATGGTTCACCGTCTGACCAGAATAAAGAAAGTCTTGGTTTTCCGAAATCGCTATGGAACAGTAGGGTTCATTTCACGAATTGCAAATTTCTCTTAAATCAGAAAGGTTGGCAGATAGCTATAGAAATGCCTCAGCACGGTTATTGGTCACTTAAGATAACACAGAAAACCCTACCAAAATTAGAAAGGAACCACCTTCAGTACTCCTATACGAGATGTTAATACTAACAGTAATGATGGTGACAATAAGAGTAATATTAATAGTTATGGAAAATGGTAAGAAACGATAACTTGTAACGAAATGGTTAGCGGCGAAGTGTAGCGGTTCAGATCGATGTAGAATATTAGCCACGCGGGTCTTTTAGTTGTTGTAGTTGATTTACCAGCCTAAAACTTGGGTAATTAAACCTTTAATACATAAACACAACACTAATAACATGATAGTAACGATAGAGAAGTAATGGTAGAGGAATGACACAAGTTAGAGCTCTGAGGTGCTAAGGCCTGTAGTGAAGTGAGGCTAACAATGAGGCAATGGCATTCAAACAGTATTATACCATTAACACAATACTAACAATAATAATGAGATTACAATGGAGTAGCCTTTGCTTAGCCGTAAGCGATGCCGCGCCGCGTCCATTCGCGGCCGGCGCGGCGGCTGAGGGAGACAGTATGCTGGGGGCGGAGGGAGGAGACTGTATGCCGCAGAGAGGGAGACAGTATGCTGAGGTGGTGAGGGTTACAGACTGGCCGTGTTTCGGCCAAGCTAAAATTTCAACATTATAGCGATGAGGAGCATTTTAGTGGATCGATGAGGACTGTAAGTTACATGAGCTTGACGGTGCTATGGACAGTGAATGATGAGTCATCTACGGAACACATTCAGGCGGCTGGTCGTGATTAACGCTATGTCAGCAACGTGAACTTTGAGCATCGATGGGTGCCACCATTGCCTAAGGGTAAGGGCCAGTATGATAAGTGGCTACAAAACTGATAAGCCTATAGCGGCTTAGCAGAATAAATAGCATAAGTTGGCCGCTTAGCGGCATTGTACACATTGCGTGTACATTGTGGGAGGAATGGTACATGCCACCGATGGCGTTGCTAACAGAACGCATTTGGTAACACCCGCCACTATTGACATCGCATCGTAGACAAGCTGAGAAACAAGATACAATAATCTGCTGATTACTGAAGGATGAATGTGAATGTGTGAATGAATGTGATTGAATAAGAATGAATGAGTATGACTAAGAATGAGTTGAGGTGATTGAGGATGATTGAGGATGTGGTTGTGAGGAGCGGATTATCCGCGCTACCGATCGGGGGTAAGATGAGTGATAGCATGTCTCCGTCGTCGAAGGCACCTGGCTTATATCGGCTGCGGGAGCGGCGTGCGTATGCAACCGCGGTTAATCTGAATTGTTGATCCTGGACCGCAATAGACTGTACCTAACTGCTCGAAACATCAAACGTCATTAGCTTCGTTGTTTCGCAAGGAAGTAGTAAACTGTTCTATGGTTACGCCTCCTTCGGATAAGCCATCGTCGCTATGCTACTGAAGTCAAACCTGAATCGCTATTGTGCCTGAAACATTGAATATAATTGATCGAGAAGATTAGAAAGGTTACATTGCGGTGCTTGATGTGCGAGTGCGAGGGGGCCATATTTGGACATCAAATACTATTATTCAGATAGATAGAGAACTTTTATAGAGAGAAGTTCTCTATATAACTAGAGCAAGGACAACAATAGTGATAATAATGTCCTTAAATATACAACACACTAATAGTGTTGGGAAGAGTATTCCGTCAAGACCACCTCCAAATGCAGGACTAATTTTCAACAACGATTCACTTTAAAGTATAATTAGTATCATGCTGAGTAAATACAGCCTTTAATGCACCAACTGAAAACAATCCTTGTTACAGTAATATTTAGATATTTGCAAAACTCCGGACCGCTTGTGTCTACGGTGATGAACGAACGCGCTACTACCTTTCCGGGAGCTAACGCGTTCTAATAAGATAACGGGCTAATCTTTATTGCTTTTGAGCAGAGTACTTTTGAAATCCAGCATCCTTAGCTGTTGAATGCACTGAAAACAAATTATAGAAAAATGAAAGATGAAATCAGAATCGAATGCCGTCCTGAAATCCAGGTCAGGAACTGAAATTAGGAAGATACTGTAAAGTGTACTCATCACCAATATGTCGAATCTCTAAAGGGCTCGAGAAGTTCTTTCAAAAGGATTTGGGATTTATTAGGATACAATAGCTGACGTTTCGGCGGTTTCGCCTTCTTCAGAACCTGGAAAGGTCAAATTGAGATGCGATCTACCCAGCCAAACACTTTCATAACCCAAGCAGATAAAACTTAACAAATAAATTTGTATTCTCACAAGAAACAGCTTCATTTAAACACCTGCCGTTTATTTGTTGTAAGTATTCAAGTTAGCTGGTGGATAGCCGCCGCACAGAGTAATACATGGGCGACCATGAGTCTGAAGAAGGCGAAATCGCCGAAACGTCAGCTATTGTATTCTAATAAATTCTATATTAACAACCTCGTGTCTGCTTATTGAAGGAAAACATCGAATTATTAATCAATGCCGAGGTTAACAAAAAGTCAGTCTGGGAATAGCATCATTTCAGTCAGGCTAAAACTTGTGGAGAACAAGCTCCAGTGCTCCAAAACGTATTTGTCAATTTCTTGACGGCAAAGTCAAAATTACTTTCGCATAAACATATCGTTAAAGGCGCTTGTAGCGCAGTAGTCGGAGGCATCCTGCAATACATGTGGGGTGGATACCCGCGTCCAAAGCTCACCAGGCCTTCCATCCCTACACGGTTGGTAATTAGCAGACTTCTCTGGAAGGATAGCAGCACTGGCTCGATGCATCGGTAGGCCGCCGCGAGTGATGGTAAAGGACAGATATGCGTTCAGTCACTTCCAAACGATGCTTAATGAAGTCGAATGCATGGCGCTTCTCTCAGGGATAGATCGACACCGAAACCTTCTTTCATCTTTTTAAACCTAGTGCCACCAGATTTTAATACTACAAAACAAATTTCTTATCTTTTAATCTTTTCGCAGATGGCAAGCAATAAGAACGTTTATTGGTACAGCTAGCTGAAAACCTTCGCAGTTCTCTAAAGTTATTAACATATGATGCTAAACCCGTATTACCTTATCAATGAGGTAAGTAAAACAGCATTAAAGTGATTCAAGTAGAAAATGCACAAGCGGAAAAAGAAATTATTAAAGCCAGACATGGAGAACTCATAAAGGTCAAAGTCAAATCGGTGAGCAATTAACAGATCAATGATAATCCAGTCAAGTGATTCTTCTAAACATGATTATTTCTAACCACACATTACAAAATCATCAGTTAATGGTTGTTTTGAAAGAAAATCACCGAAGTGTGTAAGCAGGAAACAGGGACACTAGTTGAGAAGTTAGCAATTAAAAAAAATGAAAAGGGGTACAAGTAAATGGAGTCTAAATAGTTATTCGAAATTAGAATGTGTCTAGTAACCAAAGATCGCCACTATGTTCCTTAGAATAGAAAGCACAAAGTGATCAACACAATCGAATGCCTAGGTTCTGGTTACAATGTCTATTGCCTACTTCAGGCTAACGCAAACTCTAATATTCAGTCTACATACCTTATCAAAATAACACTAGCTGCCATCACCTCTAGTCGAAACCTTCGGCTAATTTTCTCATTTCATCCCTCAAACGTCTCATTTTTTCCAGGTCCGCCTGTGTTTTCTGACCATGACTACGTAACGCTTGTAACTAAAACAAATCGCCAACATTAAACGAGATGCCATTTCTGTAAAAGCTGGAAATATCTGACACATTTTGAAAATTAAACAGGAAATATTTCCTAAAGCTGAGGGCAGAACTGGCTCAGGACTATAGGTATATATTGGATACTTGGATACTTACACGGCCCATCTTCACTGGTTGTGCAGCAGCATAACTTCCACTCTTTCGGAGTTCCGCTGGTTTAGCCTTTGTGGTTCTCTGAAGTCCTGAGGTTGTCCTAGTCAAAGTCTCCCCCAGCCCTTCACCAGAACATACAGTCGCCGCTCTTGTGGATCACAGGGAGATTTACCAAGCGACTAGTTTGATACCAGGTCGGTGGTGGATCCTGGTATTGGTTTGCTCTTAGCTGGGATTCCTGAAGGTAACGCCGGACTCCCTCTCAGCTTGGGAGACCTTTCTGGTGGGATAAATCTCTTCGGTGTACATCACAGCCCGACACTCAGGAACACCTCCCACCACGAACATGCGGTAAACCGTTGGAAGGATAGTCATATATTATCAAGCATAATTTTATATTCAACTACAGTATCACAAGGAAAAACTCTTCTCGCCACCTCCTTGACATATCCATCGCATTCCTGTTCCTTCGTCTTAATTTTTGATTGTAGTTCCTCCGCCTGCCAAAACAAAAGGTTCAGATTATGTTAATCGCACATAATATTGAAAAATTTCAATTCAACGTAGACATAACAGTCAAAAGCTGTAAGAACAAAGAATGAGAAAAAATGCCTTTCACCTCGCGCGATAGTTTGTCTATTGTATCGTTCCGAAGGTTAATATCAGCGTTAAGTCTATTTAATTCTGTTGAATGTACTTGCTGAAGGTTGGCCATATCTAATTTGGTTTCTAAAGAAAGGATTTGAACGACATACACTTACTATGAGAAGTAGTTCTATAGTTCAACTTAACACTCACTATTTATCAGCTCCATAAGTTTTACTTTCTCTTGATTAAGAGCAACTACATCGTTCTGCCGTTCAAGAAGCGCCGAAGATGTTCTGAAATGCACACTATCACATGAAACGCGAATCAAGAACACACGCGAAAAACTCTCGAGGCATTCTGGATTATTAATTCCAGAAATCCGAAAATGAACCGCAGGGAAGAATGCCTCATTATCACGCGTGATATAGGGCAGTATATAACACTGCTATTCTGATGGGAGGGGCACATTATGCTTCCATGTGATTTCTGTGCGGTTGGCCTCTACGTGACATACGTAGTGGAAACCTAATAGAAAGCGGTGAGTGTGCAAAGCTGTGTTCAATGTGATTGAAATCTTGGTTTAGAGTTTCTCTGTTTGGTTATGGAGGCTTCTGGCCGAGTAGATTGCTATCAACTTGACCTTTCCAGGCTCTGAGGAAGGCGAAATCCATGGAAATGTCAACTTATTCGTGAATAACGAATAATAATACCTCGCGTTTGCTCAACAAAAATACGAAGAATTACTTGATCAATGCCGAGGTTAATAGAAAGTCGGTCGTGGGAGTTACTATCACATGAGATTATTAGGTAAAAAGGATAAAGGGTAAAGCTGTCGGCGTTGGTCAAACCCTGAGGGATGCGCCATGCATTCGACTTCACTAAGCATCGTTGGAGGTGATTGAATGCATATCTGTCCTTTACAATGACTCGCGGTGGCCTACCGATGTGTCGAGCCACTGAGGCTATCCTACCGGATAAGTTTGGTACCAATTTGCCGACCCCGGAAGGAAAGAAGGCCTGGTGGGCCATGAGGGCGAGGATCGATCCTACGCGTGTGTCGCAGGGCGCATCCGACTAGTTCGCTACTCGCGCTCTATTCGAAAAATCTCAAAGCCTGAAGCTGGAAAAATTTCTCAATATTAGGTTGTCATAAATACGCAAAGCGCAAGACATGACAAGCACTGGAATCAAAAATAAGAAATCTGTCCACACATAGGACCACTTTAACTAGATCGGTCATTCCAGTGATAATCGATATGAAATTTTCTAATTATATGAATACAATCGTACCCTTTTTATTTCGTGGCTACTCTTTTCACGGTAGGGTATATATTTCGAAATATAATTTTAATGATGCTGAGATACTTGCAAGTCTACGGATCGCAGTTGTCTCCGGTGGGGAACGAATGCGCTATTGTCCTTTCAGGGGGCTAACGCGTTCATCACCACACCATGCGACTCCTCCGTTTCGCCTGTCTCTCAGCTAGGCTTAACTGGGTTCAACGCCGATTTGGGCTGCTCAGATCAATCCCGTTGACGGGTGATTGCTTATGGTAAAAGGTCGATAGAACTAACTAAGAGATAGACGAAACGAAGGACCCGTATGGTATGACGGTGAACGCGTTATTTCCCGGAAAGGACAATAGCACGTTCGTTCTCCACCGCAGACACCTGCGGTCCAGAGTTTTGCAAATATTTCAGCATCTTTAAGTTATATGAAGACAATAAAACATTTCGAACAAAAAAAACTGTACTTGAAATGGGGAGCAACTGAGAAATCAACAAACATTTCCAGCTTTTTCTTCAAATCATCAGCAAGTTTATTGGCTGTCATAACAACTTCACGTTCTTGACTGATTTCAGAGGCTAAGTCGTCCCGTTGTTGTGCTATTCGTGCCAATCTAAATGGAACTGATGCAAAACACTTATTTCATAGGATTCGAATTTCAACAACTTGATAAGAAAACTGGACCAAAACGTCTACTTCAGAAAAGATTTACTACAAATGGTGAGAAATCATTAACATCGAAACGACTGGCCAATACGATTTCAACTTATATCTGCTCCGAAATAATGGAGCTTCTCAACTTTTGCGGAATAAAAAAGGCTCATAAAAAATTTAAACCGTAAAAATCACTAAGAAAAAATAAAAATAAGAGTAAAAAACACTAAGAACCACAGTTCTTTCTAGCACTATCTCCTTCTACTACAAAATGATGGAATTCCGATTTTCTTCTTCGCCAAAAAATGCGTTTAAGTGGGGCCCTTCGTTGAGGCTTGCATTTAAGCAGCAGGGCTACTGCAGAAATCGGATTCCGTCTAGGACGTCCCAGGACGCAAAGACGATATTTGCCGTTGCCGTGCTTGGGTAAAACGATTAAATTTTGTCACTCAATCTTTAAAAATTTTAGTTTAAAGCGAGCCTTAAACGAAAACAACATTCTACAATAAATTTTGTAGCGATATAACAAAAACCCATCCATAAAGAAGTTAAGTCCTAAACACAAGTACTCTGGTTATCGAAAAATTGTCGAAGAAAAAACAGTATCGGTCGCTATGTATTGGTAATAATTCCAATCGAAACAGCAAAGACCAAGAAAAGCATTTACTAGGCTTTCCCAAATCACTGAACAAATAGATCTTGACCTTATCCAATATATTTCAATACAAAAACTCACTCTTCTTGCATAGAAGAAGTTTTCTCCTCGAGCATGCGTCGTGTTAACTCCAACTGTTTATTCGTCACTTCATGTTTCTCACGTAACGACTCACAATCCGCTACCAGTGTACGAATTTGACCTATCTGATAAGCACCTAGTTTTTCGTACAAGTAACTGAATGAGGAAGACCCACACAATATAATAAGCCAGTTGACTAAAGTAGTAAAAACAGCAAACACACATCCACTGCATCGTTACTGCTCATTCCTCCTCGACACTGCATACGCAATTTTTCGCTCTGTGCTAATGCCTGATCCTTAGCAGACAACATTAGCTCTAGAGCTCGTTCACGTCTCTAGGAATAAGAGTTAAAAACATAAAAAAAAACACAGATATCCCTCATATAAGGGATCTCGAGCCATTTAGTCGCGAGGCTACGTGGCGCACCCCCAGGTGGTGGACAGGGGGTTAGTCGCGAACCAATAGCGACCTTTGCTTCCGAGGGGCAGGTGGATCCAGGGGATGGACTCCGTTTCTGCTGTGCCGACTTCGCACATACTTTCTGTATTTGCTAGGCGTATTCATGCATGCGTGTGTGGGTACGTTCTAGTCTATGCGAATTGTATTCCACGAGTCAATTCGGCCAAAAGCCTGCAATCAAGTGACTGGGAAGTATATGGGAGGCGGTTAGGAGTCGCCTCCAATAAATAAGCACCATGTCCACTCTGGGAGAGCCTGGCAAGGTACACGTGAGTATACCCAGCCTCCACGTTCGGAGCTCAGCAAGCTATACGTGGGCATCAAAAATGCTAAACACAATAAAAAAAGAACGGGTCTCATTCCCTGACCCCGGAAGAGGCTCCAATTTCGCAGCGCTGGGTAGGACGAGTACGGAGAGGCTACTAAAATCTCAGATCCAATGGAAGTCGCCTGGATTTCAAAAAACTATGGTGACCATCTGTACCTACAATGCACGTACACTTGCATCCGAGCCCTCGATAGAAGACCTGCTCATGCAAGCAAGAAGGATAAGGTACGACGTCCTCGGCCTGGTCGAGACGAGACGACGCCACCCATTCAACGCCGTTCTATGGATGTGGAACAATACCGACTTTGACAATCTTCGCCGTTTACGCCGACATCAAACTATGACGAAGAAGAAGTCGAAGCGTTCCATATGGATTTGGAGAAGTTCTACAGGGAAGATCATAGATTCTTTAAGGTCATCACTGGACATTTTAACGTCAAGATTGGAGCAAAAAGAACGTCACATTGGGACCCACAGATTAGAATGGAACGAACAGGGTGAGCGATTTTCTGCGTTTATCATGACGACCAAAACCATCCACGGAAACTCGCAATTCCTGAAGCCCTATTGGATCTCCATTGGACGTGGGAATCTCCACTGAAGAGTACCACAACGAAATAGACCACATCATAGTGAATAGAAGGTTTTGCCTAACCGATGCCGATGTTGTTTCAAAATTCTACACAGGATCAAACCATCATCTCCTTCGTACAAGATCCTATTTCTCGCGAAAAGGAGAAAAAGCCGCTAAATTAAGCCCCGGAACCACCGTAAAGTGGGTCTTATTCAATTCATTAGTGGGTTGTTGTAAAGAATTCGTTGTCGATAACATCGACGAATAATACGAACGGCTCATTCAACATCTTCACGTTAGCGCTATGAAACCTGAAAGTTCGAAAGTCACCAAGAGACGTCTGCCTCAAGAAACTCTCGAGCTGATACGCTAGCATAGAATTGCACGAGCTGAAGGCAACCGTGAACTAACGTCCGAACTTGTAAAACAATGCATACAGGCCGAAGCTCTTAAAGAGAGAAAAGCAGCAGTAATTGTTGAAGTTGCAGAGGCTGAGAAAAGTATTCGCAAAGACCACCGATGCTTCGCCAATTACAAGACCAAGATGACTACACCCCGACGCCCAGACGGAACAGTTACAGCGTCAGAAAGGCAATGGAGAAAATCAATCACGAATACTACTCAGATCTCTTCGATAGCCACGCGCACCTTCCGTCATATGAAATAAACGAGGATGGATATGTTGTTGTACTACCGGTTCGCCCTTGCGAAGTCCGACATGCTATTTCGTTGGTGAAAAATCGAACAGCACTCGGTCCGGACAGTATACGGCCAGAACACCTGAAGAACCTTCCGCCAATCCTCGTAAACACACTGGCTCGACTCTTCACACGTTACCTATCTGAATGCAATGTCCCTACTCAGTGGGAGACCGGCAGGACCGTGTTATTGTTCAAAAAGGGTGACCTACATGATATCTCCAACTATCGCCTAATCTGCTTGCTGTCTGTCGTCAACAAACTTTTCATTCGAGTCGTCCTAAACAGGATTGACAGAACACTAGACGAACGGCAGTCATGTAAGCAGGGTTTCGAAAAGAATTTAGTACGATGGACCACTTCCGCACGATAACAAGACTCGTTGAAGTATCGCGAGAGTACAAAAGACCACTCTGTCTCACCTCCATTGATTTACAGAAGGCCTTTGAATCAATTGAGATAGAAGCAGTCATGGAATCCCTTGATAGTTAAGGAGTCCCTACTCAGCACATAAAGATTCTTTGTGAGCTGTACAAAAATTTCACAACCAAGGTATCACCATTCTACAACGACATTAACATTAACGTCAAAAGAGGGGTTAGGCAAAACGATACCATCTCGCCAAAATAATTAACCGTCATCTTCGCAAATGTCATGCGAAAAAGGATGGGACAATATGGAAGTGGAAATGGATGGTCGGCAATTATACCATCTTCGCTTTGCTAATGACATCGTCCTTATAAAACCAAACATTAGCCAAGCGGAACGAATCTGGGCCGACTTTGATGAAGCCTTTGGAAAGATTGGTCTTCTACTAAATTTAACAAAAACGATGTTTATGAGGAACGGATTGGTTTCGTATACCCCATTAACACTCAACGGAACGAATATCTCCGAATGCTCCAGTAATGCTTATCGTGAAATTAATATGATGAACGACCTAGCTCCAGATTTGAGCGGAAGGAAACGAGCGGCTTGGGGAGCTCACACGAGCATCGATGAAGTAGTGTGGAGAACAAGGAACACCCGATTCTGTGCCCACGCTTTCGAATCAACGGTAAATCAACTTCCTGCGTCAACGTATGCGCCAGGAACTTGGTCGCTGCGTAAACAGAATGAAAAACCACTCAGCGTTATTGAACGCGCAGTCGAAAGGACGATGCTAGGAGCTTTCCATGTCACACAATTAAGGGATGGGATCCGAATCTCCGACCTGTGTCAACGAGCAAAAATCAAAGATGCCGTTCTGTAAGCCAAACAGTAGAAGATAAGGTGGGCCGGACACGTGATGCGTATGAACGACAACCGATGGACAACTGCCGTTAGTGACTGGATTCCTCGAGATGTTAAATGCACTGCAGGAAGACCACCGACACAATGGTCCGAGTTCTTCATGAAAAGCCTAGAAGAAAGATATGATGCTCAACGAGCTCCTAGAGCGAGCAGAACCCACTGGGCCACTCTTGCATGCGATAGGGAAAGATGGAAGATTTACCAGCGCCCGCTCGAGTCGCTCGACGACCAACGTAGCTGCAGGTAATACAAGTGATTTCCTTTACAATGAATCGCGGTGGCATACCGATGTATCGAATCAGTGTTGCTATTCTCCCAGACATGTCTGGTACAATGTGCCGACCCCGGAGTGATGAAAGGCTTGCTGGGCCAGGAGCTAGAGGATCGATCCCATGTGTATTGCTGGGCACTTCCGACTACTGCGGCACAGGCGCATAAAAAAATTAAAAGTTAAGTGAAAAAGTGCAAGCATACTAAAAACTCACTTCCATTAACTGGATCTTCCTCTCATAGGCGTACAATATATCTGACATTTTTGCGTCATTCACCTAAATTGTTATACATAGATTAATGAAGTATACTAAACAATGCTCGATAGAGACTTACATTGAATCCATTTTTTAACTGCTTCAAGAGATCATCGAGGGCTTTAGCATTTTCTTTCGAAAAAGCGGTAGGAGATAACACGACTGCTGATGCTTCCTTAGTATCCATTAGCTCAGACTGCCTAGATAAAGAAAAGGTTAGTGATGTAATAGATGCGAATAACAGGCCGAGAACTAAAAATAAAGCTAAATCAACGGCGTTTTCACGGGACGATCCAAGAGCATTCAGATATAAGGGTGCCGAACATTATGAGGAAAAGCCATATCCTAATGTTCAACTGATGTGACGAGAACAACAAATACCTTATTTCGTCCCAAGTATTTGGTGAAATCACTCGAACTTCAGAATTGCTTTGCTTAAACTGCGAACAAGAAGCGATTAGATCACCAAGCCTGGAACGCAGCTATACTTGAACTCAACACATGGAAAGCCTAAATTACAGCAAAGTTATTGCAATATAAAAGTAACCACAGAGTAGTTTTGGGACCTATAAATAAATGATGTTCATAATTACTCGTACTGCTTATGTAAAAATGCAGCGCGTGTAGCGCAGTGGTCAGAGGCGCCGTGCAATGCATACAGTATCGATTCCCGAAACCCCGCTCACTAAGCCTTCCGTCCTTTTGGAGTCGGCAAATTGGTACCAGACTTGTCTGGGAGGATAGCAGCACTGGCTCGATACAACGGTATGCCAGTGCAAGTCATTGTAAAGGCCAGATGTGCATTCAGTCACCTCTAACGATGCTTAATGAAATCGAATGCATGGCGCATCCCTCAGGGATTGATAAACGCCGAGAGCTTTATCGCTTTATCCTTTATGTAAAAATTTGTTCATGAACCTACCAACGAGTTGGAAATGCATGCAACTGTGAACAATGTGTGTAGAGGATCAGAGCATTATGAACCATTTCGTGATCACCAAACGTTAATGCATACGCCAAAAACGATACTAGTCGAGGATCCTTTATCGAAAAGTGAAGTAAAAATGAGAAAGCCACCGAAGATGGGACGGAATAAGAAAAGTTTATCGCAAAAATTGTAGAAAAAATGGAAGAAAAGTAGACCTTTAACGATTTCCAGTATTGGTCCTTATGTAGTTTCGAGAAATCCTTAAGAGCAGCAAGCAATCGTAATAGTTCTAAAACGACTGCCACACCATAAACACTGGAAAGATGCAGAAGGTTAAGGAACTAAGTACTATCGGTAACTAATGCGAAACTCTGACACAGCAAGAACATTTTTCAAATTAGAGCTTAAGAGAGCTCTTTACCTCCACTCAGCAATTCTTTCTGTTCTATGGGAAGGAGGCTTTTCCATGAATATAACTACCGGATTTGTGATGAGTTGGGATTCCGAAATATGAGCGCATAACGATGCCGTTGTTACTTCGAGAAGACCACTACGTAAGTCCTCATCGGTACTGCACACTAAAATTAGTCACTCAGAGATTGAGCACGAAGCGAAAGTAATAGAAAACTAGTAGGAGGCTTATGTTACTGAGAGAACTGAAATACAAACTAGAGTGCCGAAAAGGGATAAGGATTTCTAAAGATTACAAACAGTTCATACGTTAGAGCGACCGACCCTCAGCTAAACGCAGCCCTTCCATGATCCGTCTACACTGGTAGACGACCTCCGGTTTTGATGTCTCTACCGTTGTCTTGACGGCCGCATCAATAAGATTTAATAAATGTTCAGTGGCAATCACATCAGAAATCCGTTCACCATTTTCGATTTTCTCCTGGAAAAATTTCCGTTGATCTAGTGCAAAAACATGTTCTCTGCTGAAATCGAAAACAAAGTAAAAAGATTAAATATGTACCTGGACATCTGAATATCATCTATTCTCTATTGTCTAGCACAAAAAATATACCGTACTAGAACAGAAACCTGATGAGCAACTACCTATAGAAACTACTTACCTTAACCAAATAAGTGAGTAATCGAAGGGCTTTCAAAGATATTTCAGGTTGTACTGCGTCTTCTACTGATACTGCTGCCGTGGAAGCGATAGCAAGCAGTGGGGTAGTAAGACGATCTTCTGTAGGTGGATATTTCAACACAGCAGCACAAACAGGAGAACATAGCTGAGGAAGAGAACAGAAGGATAAGAGGACGTCGTATACCTGTTAAACAACAATGGATCGCAATGGAGAGACTATATAAAAAAAACTGCATTCACTACCTTAGCAGTTTCTTCCAGTCTAGGATCCAAGGTCACTAGAAGTTCTGCAGTTTGCTGAACGCAGCGGTTGAAAAAGCTGTAATTCATGACATCCTTACCCGTCGATGTGATTACAGGAGTTGACGAGATCTTAAAAAACAGGAATTCAGCTCAAAAAGTCGAACGAATAGAAACCACATGGTACTATACGATGCAGATGCAAATAGAGTACGATAGATATGAATAATAGGATAAAGAATAAAGCTCTCGGCCTGATCAATCGGAGAAGATGCGCCATGCATTTCACTTCACTGCGCATCGTTGAGGGTGACTGAATGTCTATCTGGCCTTTGGGATGTTTCAAGGTGGCCCACCGATGTGTCGAGCTAGTGCTGCTATCCGCCCAGACAAGCCTGGTACCAAATTGCAGACCCCGGAGGGATGGAAGGCTTAGTGAACCTAAGCCGCGGGGATCGATCCCATTTGTACTGCAGGGCACCTCCGACCACAGTGTTACAGGCGCCCTATAGATATGAATAGAAAAAAAATCACTGCTAAAGCATTTGGTAGGAATATTTTCTGAAAACGAGTGGAATATAAAGAAAAAAAATAACGGACCGTCTGAGTATCCGATACAACTAGTCTACGCAAAAGATCTGCTGCAATATGTCGTGTCATTACGCAGTCACTATCACCCATTATCAAAACGTTGAACACACATTGAAAAGTTTCATGAATATTCTGGGAACAGTAGACCTGAAGAGCTCTTTTATTGAAAACACACCTCTGATGACCTTCGCATGGTTCACTTCTCCAACATATTGAAATAAATCACCATATCTCGAACTTTTTCTTCGAGGTAGCCTATAAGTACTAACGATGAAACCACAACGATACGTGAATCATGCGATAGTAACTTGATCACACGTCGAGAAAATGCTTTGTATGATGTCTGCAATAGACATAATTTTAAAAAACCCTCAGTTGATCAAGTTGTTCCTCCCTACTCTTATGGTCCACCGCTTCATCGTAGATGAGAGACGTTCCCGAGTGTTGGGCTGCGAAATACAGCGAGGGGATTACAAATTCGTCGTTTTCTCTGTCAGCAATCGCGACGTTGTTAAACAGCATACGTTTACTTCCACACGGTAACACACGTACAAAACAATCGCAGCTGACCTTTCGGCAGTATCGCCTTCTTCAGAGCCGTTTTTACGTGCCTTCCACTGAGGAAGAGCCGCTGATCAGCGTCGCGTATGGTTGACGACTCGGCTCTGAAGAAGGCAACTCTGCAGAAACGTCAGCTACGATTGTGTTGTATGTGTGTTACCGTATGGAAGTAAACGTATGCTGTTTAACAACCTCGCGATTGCTGAGAGAGAAAACGACGAATTTATAATCCAATGCCGAGGCCAATAGATAGTCGATCCTGGGAACAGCGAGAGGATTGATCCCCCGGCAGGGCCTTCCAGGCTGAGGAGTACGGCATTCTCATCAGGAAGCCCAGCCAAGACTAAACCAATACCACGATCCATCATCGTCCTGATACCAAACTAGTCGCGAGGTGAAAAAATTTCCTCTGATCCACAAAGGCGGCGACTGGCTGGGGTGGAGACGACCTGCTTCACATTTCGGCTGGGTTGACCTTAAGACTACAGGGAACCACAGTGGCTAAGCCAGCAAAACTCCGAAAAAATGGAGATTATGCTGGGACCTTCCACAATCAGTGAAGATGGGCTATAGTACCCAAGTAAGATCAAATTGTTATCACTTGGATAGAAGTTGAAAGAAACACAGCTTACGGATTTCTTTATCCTACTACATACTGACTTGGAACGTCTTGCAAGGTTACATAAAATAGCTATACAGTGAGGCATCCATTCCATTTCGTCCTCTCTGGTACTTAATTACAAATATTAATAATAAAGACGTGAAAAGAGAAAAAGCAATTCAGCTCACGTCTCGCTCATCAGAAACGAAATCAAGTCGTTCGTCCATACACCGAGAACTAGACATTTTTCATACGTTAAAACCTAAACACCAATGCGTTTCCCATTGTAAAAATTTACAAGTACTAAAAATAAAAGCTAATGAAATGAAAAGACAGGGGTAGAAAAGAAACCTGTAGCAATCGGAGGATGTCTATCAAATTCTGAGGCCCTAATTGCTCCTTGAGGGATAGCTTCAGGCAATCAAAAACTGGCCCGCATAAGTGTAATTCGCCACATACATAGCGTCGTATTCTCACATTATAAAGTGCTAAAACTAATTTGAAGTAAATTATTTAAAGATAACGTCACCTTTTATTTACCAATTCGCTTTTAATTGTAGGGTATTATGCGACATAAGACCACAATGATGCTGACCTATTTGCAAAACTCAGGATCGCTAGTGTCTGAGGTGGGGATCGAAAACGCTGCTAACCTTTTCGTGGGATAACGCTTTCACTACCACAACATGCAGGTTCTTCGTTTTCCCTGTCTCTCAGCTAGTTTTCTATCTACCAGTACCACCATCAATCATCTGTGCTCTCTAGATCACTCCGTTGACCGGCCACTGCTGGTGGCACTGGAAGATAGAAAACTAGCTGAGAAACAGGGAAAGCGAAGGACATGAATGGTGTGGTAGTGAATTCGTTAGCCCACGGAAACAGAGTTCTGTAAATATCTCTGCATCATTGCGGTTACTTAAGAATAAATGGCGACAATTAAATGAATAGTTAATCACTAAGGATATATTTAAAGAAAGACAACCGTGAACCTAAGCTGAAGAGTAATCGCAGTAGCTTCGATCTTGTTGGAGCACTTGATGTATTGGCAGAAAGTAGGTGCGGACAATAATCGAGAAGTTCGGTAATAAACTGGTTAGAAATAGCTAGCCTCCCAATTGACTCAACTCCATCGAGGTGACGAATGAGAGCCTTAAATTTAACGAAGGGAAGGAAATCGCTATCGAATGAGTGATTACAATACGAATGAAAAAGAAGTAATAAGTTGGAGATCTGTCAAAAATGTATAAGTAGAAGAAACCTCGATTTCTTCCGCACATGAAAAATATTGCCTTAAATAACGTTACTTTTTATTTATTGTTTATCATTATTTTTCACGGCAGGATACGATAAGAAATTCAACCACTAGGATGCTGAGATGCTCGCAAAGCTTGGACCTTAGGCCGTATCAAACCACTACACTTTCCGATGGCTCACGTGATTTGCACTGATCCACTGAGGTCCTTGCTTTACCTTTCTCTCACCCAGTTTTCTACCTAACACTGCCATCAGCAATCACCCATCAGTGGGACTTTCTACTTCAGCTCAACTGGATTTAACGCCGATCTGTGCTTTGCAAATCTATCCCGATGACAGGTAATTGCTGATAGCACTGCTAGGTAGAAAACTGGCTGAGAAAAAGGCAAAGGGCCTCAGTGATAGTGGGTAATACGTGAGCCTCCAGAAGGGGTAATCGCCAGTTCGATCTGGCCTGACGCCCACGTTTTGCAAATATCTCAACATCATAGCGGCTGTAGTTCTCCTATTTAACACTTCTACTTTCTCTTTGAACATGGGAAGGTAGGAAAGCTCCACAGAATACGTGAATGGCACAGTAACTTTTGATTCGAAACAGAACCACGATTAAGGAATTTGTTGTAAAAACATTAGAAAGAATGATAAAGTAAAGGATATTACTTACCTTTAATGACTCTTCAAAAACAGCAGTATTATTAGAATTTGAGTCGGCGGCAAAACGAGAAGCGGCGGCTACAGCCCGAGATAAGGCTCCATCCATTGTCTCCTACCAAAAGACTCTATAATAAAGGAAGTCTTTTAAGGTTTAAGCCGTACTTGATATTTGAAACTCGATACTTGAATGGCCCGCCCTCATTGGTTGTGCGAGCCCCAGCATAATCTCCATTTTTCGGAGATTTGCTGGTTAAGCTATTATGGTTTCCTGGAGCCCCGAGGTCAGCGTGGCCAAAGTCTGCCCCAGGTCCTCACTACGACAGGCAGTCGCAGCCCTTGTGGATCAGAGGGAGATTTGCCACCATGCGACTTTGATACCAGGACGGTGGTGGATCCTGGTATTGGTTTACTCTTAGCTGGGCTTTCTGACGGAAACGCCGGACTCCTTCTCAGCTTGGGAGACCCTGCCAAGTGATGAATCCCCCGCTGTAAATCGCAGTTCGACACCCAGGAACACCTAATCACGATGAGGCCGCAAACCGTTCGGAGGAGAATAAAGGAAGTCTTTTAAGGTTTAAGCTGTAACATCCTTCACTACAAAAAGAAGACAAAAGAAGACGAAACGAAAACAAACACATACTTTATTGAAACACTGAAGTACAGTAAAGGCTAAAAGAATGAAACTCTCGGCGTTAATCAATCCCTGAGGGATGCGCAACGGATTCGACTTCATCAAGCATCGTTAGAGGTGATTGATTGCATATTTGGTCTTTACAATAACTCGCAGTGGCCCACTGATGTATTGAGCCAGTGTTGCTATCCTCCCAGACAAATCTGATACCATACTTCTGACCCCGGAGGTATGGAGGGTATAGTGGACCAAATGCGCGGATACCGATCCTATGTGTATTGCACGGCGCCTCTGACCACTGCGCTACACACTCCCTTTCGAGGTATGAACATGCAAAATATGGTAGCGTTTCCCATTCAAGCATATGCTTCACCTGGTTAAAAGTCCTGATTAGTCCCTGATTAATCCCTGATTTCAACTGTAGAAGGCACTTACGGTAGAACATGTCCATGGAACAGAGAAACTCAAATTCGCTTTTTTTCGCTTCTCCCTCAAAACAGAAGTCAGTTGTTGAAGCTGTTTGGTATTGAGATTCGCATGGACCTCGTTTCCCGGTTCGTTGCTCAACATTAGCTTCCACCAAATGTAGCGAACCTTGTAAGCGTTTAGTCTTAACCTAACTGGCCTCTGTTCGTTCCGTGCTACAGATTCTTCATAATCTGTGCCCTGTTGCCTTAAGCGTCCTTGCCAATCCACACATAACGTTTCCCAGATGCACAACTCGCTCTCCTCGAAAGCAGAAAGTCAGTTATAACTTCTGGGAGTGCCGAGGTTAGTGTAAACAACTGCGAAGCATAAGAAAAGGAGACCGCACGAAACAGTGTATTCTGCCTTCCCTCCCACAAGCCATTGTGTTGTTATGTCGCCCAACAGGTTCTTCGACCGGAGCAAGCCTCGTATACGATGTTTGTTCCACTGAATGAGACCGCTCTGCTTTAGAAGTATGTGTCTTTGCACGTTTGTGCGGAAACCCAAACCACACAAAACAATAAGATATAACACAACGAGGAGCCCTTTGGAATAGGAGACAACAATTCTTTTAGAAGTACTGCATTATTTTATCCCTAATCTACGATGGATTAACCAAATGACTTCGACTAGACGACTTCCAAGGCAACGGGCGGGGGTTCATTGTCGTGATAGAATCCTCTTATGAACAAAGTTAAAACAAAGTGTAAACAATAAGTTTAAAATAGATGTACAAAACCACTATGAAATCACCATTGTGGACTAAGAAGCACTAAGAAAAAAGTATGTACACTGAAAAGATCGACTTTTCGTAAACTTCGCCACAAATAATCGATAAGGGTAAAAAAAGGGTACAGCTCTTGGCGTTGATCGATCCCTGAGGGATGCGCCATGCATTCGACTTCACTAAGCATCGTTGGAGGTGACTAGAAGCGACACTAAATAATTTACTGATGGCACTGGAAGACAGAAAACTAGTTGAGAGGAGGGCGAAACGAAGGACCCACATGACGTGATGGTGAACGCGCTAGCCCCTGAAAAGAGTAATGACGTGTTCGATCCTCACCACAGAGAACTGCCGTCCGAAGTTTTGTAAGTATCTCTGTATCATTGTGGTGGACGTGGAACACTTTAAAACGAATTAAAAAGGAAATTGATGATTACCGAGATCCTGAATGAGTGGAAACTCTTTGGATTCGGAGGTCAGCCATTCAATGTTGACCGAGTCAGCCGCGTTCGTACGTACGCCGTGGGTAAACAAAAGCCATAGAATAATAGAAGTAGCTTATACTGGCAACAAAATGCTCTACTTCAGACAAACATTTAAATCCTTCACTCGCCTAAGAACTGTTCACAGAAGCAGTCCGGATCCTGAATGCTTTCGTATGAGTATACTGTGGAGTTTCTCGAATCTGTAGATAGAAAACGATCAGATGATGAATGAAGCTCTCGGCGCTGATCAATCCCTGAGGGATGTGCCATGCGTTAGGCTTCATTACGCATCGCTGGAGGTGAGTGAATGGATAACTGGCCTTTACAATGACTCGCGGTAGCCTACTGATGTATCGAGTTAGTGCTACTATCCTCCCAGATAAGGCTGGTACGAATTTGAGATCAAGAAGGAATAGAAAACCTGGTGAGTTTTGTGTGCGGAGACCGGTTCCCTGTGTATTTCAGGGCGACTCTGACCACTGCGCTAAATGCGCTCTACGTAGAAATAGAAAGCTATCACAAGGTACAAAAACCTTATCGCATAGGTGGCGGTCTCGTGGTAAAACCCGACTTCGTTAACAAAGAGAAAAAGGAAGTCGACCGCATTCTATCCGGCCAAACACTTCCATAACCAACCAGTAAAAATTCGGGTTTAGCATTTTCTCTACTTGGTTATGGAAGTGTTTGGCTTGGTAGTTTTCGGTCAACTTGACCTTTCCAGGCTCCGAGGAAGGGCAAATCCGCCAAGACGTCAGCATTACCGGAATAAGGAGTAAAATAACAACTCGTGCTTGCTCAACAAGAGTATAAAGAATTGTTCGATGAATGCCGAGGTTAACAGAAAATCGGTCGTGGGCGTTACAGTTTCATTACTAGTGTAATGAAAGATTTAACATATCCTGTTTTGAAAGTCTTTCTATCTAGAAGGTTAGAAGAAGCCCTTATGCGTAAAAGCCATTTCGGATGGTCACTGTTTGTTAAATAATCCGATCTCACAGTAACTTTCTTCCCCGAGTGAAAACAAAGCAAGAGTAGCGTAGTAGTTAGAGATCCATGTAATACCCGTACGTCGCCATTGGACCGATCCCGCGCCCTAGGCTCACCAAGCCTTCTATCTTTCCAGGGTCGGGGAATTAGTACCAGAGCTGCCTAGAAGGTTAGTTAGCAGCACTGACTCGATAGGTCAGTAGGTAACGGAAGGTCAATGTTTGGGCCAAATATAGATCTAGTCACCCTTAACGGTTACTTAGCGAAGTCGATCGCATGGCTCATTCCTTAAGGATTGATCCACGCGGAGAGGTCTATCCTTCACCTCTTGTGAAAACAACGACTTCCAAAGAAGAAGTGCCACCAACGGAAAGGAAAGAAGAATTATTTGGAAGAAATAGGTGAAAATTTATAAAATGTCATTTATTAGGATCGGTTTTCTCCAAAGAAATTCAAAGTTTCCAGCTTTTTTAATCGATTTAGATTTGTATCCGCCTAAATGACACCAAAGATTATCTCATTAACACCTATAAGTAGTAAGTATCTAATAAACTCCAAATAGAGCAAGTCCTCATCCCGTTGGCAAGGTATCCCAAGTTTCGGCATTTCCAACAGGAAGCCCAGTTAAGACTAAACCAATGCCAGGACTCACTTCTGTCCTGGTATCAAACTAATCGCATGGTGGTAAATCTCCCCTTGATCTACAAGGGTGGCGACTTCCTGAAGGGGCAGGTTTTGGCTAGGCTGACCACGCGATTCCAGGGAACCACAATGGCTACCCGAAAAAACGGAAATTATGCTGGGTCCGCAAAACCAGTGAAGACAGGCCATCCAAGTAAGTAAAGGAAGTGTCGTTGAATTCTCTCCACATATTCGTTTTTGCATTCTTCCACGTACATTTGAAATTGAAGGACGAACATAAGAACAAAATAACAAAATAATTCCAGGCTAAAACACTGCTGAGAGGACGGCGGAACGAAAGAGCCCCATGGTGCCATGATGAACATATCAGCACCCGGAAAGGGTGACAGCGTGTTCGACCCCCACCGCAGACACCTGCGGTCCGGAATTTTGCAAACATCTCAGCATCATTGCAGTCATACTTCACAAGATAAACTACCGATGAACCTAAAACACTGGCAAAACTTCCAGTTATCTCAATCCTTCTCATCTATGGCCATCATCTCACGGTGATCTCTACTAGTTCTTCAGCTTAAGTTGCAACAAAAGCGCATAAAAACTGGCATACTAAAGTAAATGCCGTTAACAAGACACTTCCTCAGATTACTCAGCAATACTAACTTCCTGTAAAGTAAGAGGAATAGTTGAAATACAAAAACTAAACCCGCGATGAGAAAAGACCTCACGACCATCCTGAGGTTATGCTTTCCCTCCAGTGGTCACGGAGTACTCTTGTACGAGTTGTCGCGTTGTAGTAGCGTTACACAATCAGACATTTCAGCTTCGATGGTTGGCGACTCCTCTCTGTGATATGTACTTGTATGAAGTATTGCTCCGTTCTCAATTTATTCACAACACAACAGTTCTTATGCGTTCAATCCCAAGTGAACATGGAAATTTTCCTAGCTAGAGGTCAGAGCGGGTGGATTTCTTATTGATTTTGCCTCATCCCATTCCAGAGCTGTACACTCTTGTCTTCTCGATCTGTGCTTAGTTATTGAATTCTAACATGATCTCTAACATTATTAAAGCTGAGACTCCTGTTGATAAACTTCTGTTCGCTTCGAGAAATCGTCATTTCAACGTCATTTCATCTCGTCACCTAGCATCATTCTATTGTTCATTCTCCTTCTCTTCATCTCCACCTCTATGTATCATTTCTATTTTGACGTGATCTCTACCTTATAACTAGCCGAACTGCCCTGGAAACTCCGAACTATGTTTGCACTTTGACTTGTTCCATTGCTGAGCGGCGAGCGGGCGAATCCAATGTGTCCGAGTTTTCTTGGTCTAGTCGTGATGGTCCTGACTGGAATTGTTTAACCCTCTGTAGGAGGCGCCACTTTCCCTCAAGTTTCGAAATCTGCCTTGCCGGCGAGATATCCCTGTTTCTTTCTTCTCTCTTTTCTCTTTCCTTTTTATTTCTGTGTATTTTTTTCTACCGATTAGTAGTGGTTGATGCTGTTGGGACGTGCAATGTGTGCACGTGGAATACTTTTGTCATTGGGTTTTGCTTACTTCACTTCCATGAGTTTCTTTTGAGCATTTGTTCAAATAGATGATATAGTGCACTGTTTTTCCTATCTTCGTTTAGAAAATGTTAATCAGAATGCGTACAGAATTAGAATGGAACTAAACCAACAGTAAAAGTGCTCATTTGCATCATTTAAAGGGTAAGTTTACCTTCTTTTTCTTGTGGCGATATAAGTCAAGCATTACTTCTATCCGTTGCAATGTTACAGTATAACATCGTTTAGTAGCTATAGAAATTTGGAGTCCTTAAGGCTTCCTCTTTGTTTCTGTTCATGGCTTTCCATACGCCTGTAGGGTTTTCCCTATAAGTGACTCTGTTGGAGCTGAGAAATGGAACGATTAGGACAGAGTCAGAATCAAACGTGTTCTATTGAGAGGCCGTTCATTATCAGTGTTTTGTTCTTCATCTCACAATTCTGAGCTAAGCGTTGCACAGATTATTCAACTTTTGTAAGAACCGCCACTTTCCCGCAAGTTTCGAAATCTAGGTTTGAGAGCTGGGACACCTTTTTCCTTTTTTTCCTTTTTATTTTTGTCTTTTCTTTTATTTGGTGCTTAATAAGTTCGATTGAACTGTTAGCTTCAACCTGCGCTACTCATATGTCGATGTATACCCGTTTGCTCTAAAATAACACTCCTAATGATTGAAGTAACGAATGCTTTTGACCTAATTCGTTGTGCTGCTGTTGAGCAAAGTATACTATACTAAAAGGAAGTGCTAAAGTATTAAAGTAGTGTTTTAAGTACAAACTGAAGTAAATCGTGGTAGGAAAAAGTACTAAGGTGTACTAAAGCAGAGTGTAGTCTTGTATCTTTTTGGCTTAGTTGAAGTACTTACACAGTTGGAGAGGGTTTTGACTTCTTCCTTGGAGAAGCCTACACGAGGTTGAGGTCGTCTTCGTTTTCTTCAGAGCCGATGATCCGAGTTATACATATTGACTGCTCATACGGAGGTTGAAGGAAAATCAGTTCCGAAATAGGATTTTGACCATTTTTCTGCAGATCTGTGTAAGCGTTCTTTTCATTATGACGGTTTAAGAACACAGCATGAATCGTACTATCAAGTAGTTGTAGATTTCTGTGGTTTTCGTCACAACTGTTGAAATGTGATATAGATGGATTGAAAAGTTAAAAGAGAGCTTTTCATTCATTCATTTAGCGCTCTTCGTTCATGTTCAATTTACCCTTTGTTGATTCTACGAAGCGCTTTTTTTCTGTGTGAAATGAGAATTCGAACCGTTTTCTTCCTTTTCTCAGTTGTTTCCTTTGTAGTTGTGATTCGTTGTACAGAGAACCGGCGCTGGAGTTGACGTTGTCCCCGTATGGGAAAAATGATGGATTTCGAGTTCTACAGGAACAATCCACCGCCACCGATTTTGAGTGTTGATGTTTTCTCTCAGATTTCCCGTAAGTCTCTCGACCGGTGCTTAATGTTGTCTTCCATCTTTTTTGTGCAGTTCTTCGTTTTCCGAAATCTTTTTCTTTTCACTAATTTTAGCTTGTCCGTCTGCATCCACCGTCTCTATAGCATCGTTTGGTGCAAATTCATCAAATTCACCTGTAGATGCACATGACGTAGCAGCGATCTCAGCAGGTGTGTATCCAGGTGCACAGTCTGCTTATTATTGGAAATGCCTTTTTTCTATTGAGTTTTGAAGCTCTATACAAAATACCTACTGTCCTTCATCAACACTTTTTAGGCACTTCAGTAGAAGCTGCAACAGGGTCAACTGTGGAGGAAACAGCCGTTTGTGAAGACACTGAGGTAGTGCGTTTGTTGTTGTGTTTCGTGTCAAGTTGTTGTTTGATCAGCACCAAAACATTTAGTTTTTATATCTTGTATATTCTATTTTACATCTTATCTTGTGGCGTATGTGGCAAAGTGCTCGGAGGAGCCTTGCAATGCACACAGGACTGATCCCGCGCCCCAGTTTCACTAAGCCTTCCATCCCTCCGGAGTCGGCAATTTGGTGCCAGACTTGTCTGCAAAGATAGCAACACTGAGTCGAGACATCGGGTAGGCCACCACGAGTCGTTGTAAAGGCCAGATGTACATTCAGTCACCTCCAGCAATGCTTAATGAAGTCGAAGGCATGGCGCATTCCTCAGGGATTGATCAACGCCGACAGCTTTATCTTTTTTATCTCCATCTTTCATACCAAAACATCAACCATTTAATGACGAACTTACACTAAGGGTTGTATATTGATTTGGAGATGGGGTAGTCGTAACGAATTTGGATGCTCTGATGTAAAGTGTTTTTAAATGTTTTCCACACCTATTAAAGGAAACATGATGTTGAGATTTAAAGATTTAAACGCCTTCTGTGAATAAAAAATAAACTGAAAGGATTTCGTTGCGATGGTGAAGTATGGTTTCTTGGTTTCCAGGATACAGTGTCGCAGGAGCGTCCACTAACCGGTCTTTCTCGCTGTCACGAGGAATTGCATGAATTGAAACTCGAGGTTCAGCGTGCCCGAGAGAAGCGTATTGAAGAACGGAGAGAGGCGCGCTTAGAACCACAAGTAGGTGAAATCTTCCATTGCAGTCCGTCCTGTAGTTGGATGGTGGTGGAATTGGCTACTTGCATTTCTTGGATAGAGCTGCGACATGACTGAAAATTTTCTGCTTTCTAATATTTTGAATATCTTTGGAGTTCACAGTTCGGTTGTGGTTCTCACATATCCTTACTAAAAGCTCTTTTGTAAAATGTTTGAAAAGAGTATTCGCTTGCTAAGCATCTAAAAAAAACATGAAATTTATGTCATTTTTGGAAGTTGGGGATGTTCTTGCTTCGGTTTCTGTTAGAAAAATATGAAAAAGAATCGTACTATGGATTAATTGTAGAACTACTAACTACCGCTATTTGAGCCATTGAGCATATTTTTTTTTAGCGGGCCGTATTAGATGGTGTTGGTAGCTTATTATCATTGCTTCGTGGCGATGGGAAGCAGAATGAACCTGAAAAAGAACGGATTGTTTTGGACTCAAGAGGAGTGCCTATCTCGCAGTCACGTCGGCGGATTAGAAGCACTTTCGGTAAGGAAGTATTTCATGTGGAATAAGTTTGATATTATATGGTTGAATTTACATGTAGAATAATATTTCGTTTTCAGGAGGAGGGGCTGTTGTGATACCGACTTCAGTGCAGTCGACTATGGACCTTGATTTACCTCCACTTCCTCCAAGACCTACTGATCCAGCAGAAATTCGCAAAATTGTTCGAAGCAAGATGATTCGATGTAAAGTGGGTAAATGTTTACTTTAGTTAGGGTTATGCATGTCATGGGTTATTGATTATCCTTGTTTGTAGGTCTGCAACAATCGCTTTGGACAAAGGAATTTATTGGAGCGGCACTTGCGTGACAAACACCATGTAGAATACCTCGAATACCTTTATCAAGAGGAACTTGAGGTTCAGAGGCAAAGGTAGGAGCATTCAGAACTCAATGCTCACCTTTGAATACTGAGACTACGTCATTACCTGTGCGGGTATTATGGATTTCTCTGAAGTGAAGGTGGTGTGACTGTTCAGAGAAGAAGAACTGGAAAGAAATCGTATTGACGAATTGACGTCTGGTGGATTCATACCACCTCAATGGGAAATTGAATCCCAAAGTTTCGAAGTCGACGTCCAAAAGTAAGACTCAAGTATTTAACCATATTCCACTTTCACCTTATAGTATATTCACACTACTAATTACATTATGTTTGTATAACTCATTATAGAATTCCTCTTCCTGGTGAATTATCAAATGGAATTGTGGCGAGATTCGATGCAAATGGTTATCTTCGTCAACCTAAGCGTGTATTCCGCAAGAAGGTACGATATCCGTGCTTTGCTATTCTCGTATCACGGCGAAACTACGGTTTTATTTGATACATCAGTAAAAGTCATTGTGGATAAGTAAGTTTGTGGTTCTAACTCCTGAATGACTATCTGTCTGTCTAAAGTACATTGATACCTGGCTCTACTAACATTTGGAGTTAGTTATTGTCTTGGTTTTCACTCGGGATGCGAAGCATACGTTAACTGAATGTCCATCATGTTAGGGAAGGCAACAGAAATGAGAACATGTGTTTACAAAATGGCCTGATGGGCCTAAACTGCTTGCATAAATTAAAGAAGAAATAGTAAATTCTATTTATATTGGTGATAAACTGTTTAGCATTTGAAACCCTGAAATTGTTCTAAATGTTCTCTTTAGTACTGGGTTGTGCCGAATATTTTCCCTGTTTCAGGTTTCCCCTCAGTGCCCATTCTGTGATAAGCGATTCAGAAATGAGGTTTCGCTGAAGAAACACTTCGTCAAGAAGCACCCGGATTGTGTCGAGTTTGTTCAATGTTTGGACTGTTTCAAGTGCTTACCGGATAAGAGTCATCTGTCACAACATGAATGCGATATGGTGATTGACATCTTAACTACATTTGTTTTTTTCCAAGAGGACTTTTAATTGCTAATAGTGGACCATTATTCCTACCTTATCAGAAAACATACTTGTGACTCCCTAGACTTGGTTGTGTTACGAGTGTTCTCCGATTCAAAATATGTGTACGGAACAACGATTCAATAACCACCGTGGAAAGTTCCATCGTGGTGCCAACTCAGGGTTTCGCTGTAACGAATGCAACCAAAAGTTTCTGACTCCGCGGAAGCTAAGGTTTTTTTTACTCCACTTTAACTACGTATGCTTTTTGCTCAGGAATACTCTGACCTGTAGAAAATCACACCTACAGCTTGGTTTTTCTAGGAAACATAGGAAGATGTCCCATGTTTTCGTGAAGACATATGCTTGTCATTTCTGTGAAGAGCTTTTCACCAGTGAAGTTTCGGTAAGTCACCTTTTTTACTCATGCACTATTTGTTCTAGTAATGACTTTTTCAGGTTATGACACACGAGCGAATTCATACTGGAATTATCAAGTTCGAATGTAAAATCTGTGACTTCAGGTGTAATAGATATATCCAAATGGAAAACCATAAAAAGGTAAAGACTGTATTGCAAGCAGAGAGTTTGCTAAACAAAACTTTATACAGTTTGAAATACTATTTATTCAAGGGAAAGATATTTCCGAAGCCCTCTTGAGGTCATCTTTATTTTTGTGTCAGGTCAAAATAGAGCCACCAAGGAATATTATTCGTATATATGTCTTTCAAAACGCGGTTTATTTCCACACTTTTAAACTAGATTTAGTCGACATTTTTGGTATACTCTCCCAGCGGTTTACCGTCTCATCGTGGTTGAGAGATGTTTCTGGATGTCGGGCTGCGATGTACAGCGTCCCCTCAGCAGGGTCTCCCAGGCTGAGTCCGGTGTCTCCATCAGTAAACCCAGTTAAGAGTACACCAATACCAGGAACCATCACCGTCCAAGCATCAAACAAGTCGTATGGTTGGAAATCTCCCTCTGATCCACAAGTGCGACGACTGCACTTGGTGACGACCTGGGGCAGATTTTCACTAGTTTAATCTCGGCGCTCCAAGGAACCACTGGCTAAACCAGCGAAGAGCAATGCTCCTACAAAGTGGAAGTTACGCAGGTCCCAGGAAATCAGTGAGTACGGGCCATCCAAGTATCAAGTTTTGGTACACCTTATTGTATTGTATAAATCTTGCTTAGTAGCTTTACAGAATCTTGGAAATAAAATCCTTTCTCTTACAGGAGGATCATGGGTATCTCTGTTCCATTTGTCAAGAAAGTTTCGGTGAATGGGCAGAGATTAAGAACCATACTCTGTCAAAGCATGGAGGATATCTTACCAGCGATACGTATACTGGTACAGAGGGCACTTTTATCACTTCAAAGCTTTTTTTAATAGCATTTATAACTCTAATCTGTTTCTTCATAGCATTGAAACGTAGTGCTTATGCAGCAGTGAACCCTATAATCCTAGTTCTTCTAAGATCCGAGATTCACATTTCAGGTGCCCTAAAATTGGGTACATTTTCTCATCTGTTATTTAGATACGATCGAATGGTTATGGTTTCTTGATATATTCAGCTTTAGCTTAGTACAAAATACAGGTTGAAACCGGATTTCGACATTTGGAAGTTCCATTAGGGAAACGACGGAAGATTGAGGACTTGAAATCCACATGAAAACATTGCATGTGATTCTCGCCGTTTATGACTCAGAGATTCTGGTTTTTCGGCATTGGACAGAATAAAGAATATTTTAGATAGTTGTGATGTTGTTTTAGATTGGTTTACACCGCTTGATCCTTTTCACTGTTCAACTTTCCTTAGTCATAGTCTCCAATTTCCGACATCAATTTTGGTGTTTTAGGTTACGTTGAATCTCCACGAGTGTGGGCGCTGTTTAAAGGAGATTGAATGTGGTCGTCATACAAACCCGAAAGCGTAATATTTGCTCTTGAACTGCCTCAGTGATGTCTTACTTGTCATTATCTTCACATTATCTAGTTTATTTGAGTTATTCTTCCATAGTGTGTTCTTAGTGTTTGACTTAGGCTATCATCCGTTGCGTTATCTTTTCCAAATGTGTTTTCTATTCTGACAGTTTATCCATTTTTGTTCCAGTTCATCAACGGTTTTTGTTGTCACTTTTGCTTTATCTATAGTGCACCACACCTTTTGCTACAGCCCTATTGAATGAAGCTTGTTGACTTATTTCCAATTATTCTATTGTTTTTATCATTTGTAATACTGAGTTGAGAGATGTTCCAGCGCTAAGGTTTAGCTCAAACGGACTCTACACTCTGCTTTCAGTGTGTTGCCATCGTCATGCTCTTGCTATTCCCTCTCCTTTGGACGCTTCACTGCAGCTGTCAAGGATAACGGTTCTCATCGTTCCAGCAGGCGATTTGTTATTAATGGCGTGTTCGAAGTTTGATTTTAGAGAGAAAAACCTTCGAGGACACTACTTTTTGTCGAACGTAGCGAGGTCACATTTGCGTGCTCGCCTCAATGAAACTGGAATCGTTGTATTGTGTCATACATGCTTTGTGGTTGCGTCTACTGTATTTTCTGTTTGGAAAAGAAATGAATGCGATTTCTAGGTAGATTTAAGCATTCTCGAGGAATTTGTGGGTTGGGAGTAATTGTTTGTGTATCGCCTGAGCTGTGAAATGAGAAAGAACCGTTTGCAGGATAGTTTTAGGTAGATGCTTGAATGCAGGTTATTCTTCGATTTGGACTTGTCAACCCTCAGGGTTTGTGGAAAGTGTGATTACAGCTCTTCTTAGAGTGAAGTTAAGACGGCAGCCCTTTGGGGCGGAGTTGTGGTCTAAGTCTAATCAGCTAGACACCGTTGTGAATTATAATGCTACCGTGAATGGTCGTCGATGTTATTTGGGTCTATATAGTAAGTAGTATATATAATGTGTATAACTAGTATGAGTGGATGGTTAGTGTCATTTTTTGTAGAAATGGGTGGAGAATGGCCCCCCAGGGTGAAAATTTGTTTTCTTCGACGGCAGCAAGAATTCACTTAGTGCGAATCTCGCTAAAAGCCTCCTAATTGTCGTCTCAGCACGGCGAATGATAGTTGGTAGCTCATGTCTTATAGGCAAAAAATATTAAAGTAGTAATTTGATGGTTGTGGTAGAGGAGGTACCACTACTGATAATAGTGACTCGTTCAGATTAATATGAAAGTGTGAAGTGAGGGTTGTTGTAAAGGAGTTTCTTTGACAATTATGAAAAACTGCACTAGAAGACCAAAGTTGAACACTGCCAAAGCGACAGAAGTTTTGAGGACTATCTTAATACAGTGACCACTAGACCAGTGAGGGTTTCTGGAGTTTAGAATTGCATCTAAGAGTCCCAAATGGAACAAAAGTGATGGCTCATAGTTAGTTTTGAATAGTTATATTCGCATCTTTCCTAGGTTCGGTAGTTTAGACTGAAGAAACCGCATTTGTGATTACATGTTGAACTACGTGGTTCTTGAAATGTAGGTGACCAGAAAAGGGATGTTTACCAAACTGCCTAAGGACTTATATTACCACCTTTTTTAATTTAAAAACAAGAGTGTATGGTCGATTAGGCTTAATGTGTGTTCCCAAGGTTATGAGGAAGGCGAAATCCGCAGAGATATTAGCCGGTTTGAATGTATTTGTCAATCACGTAGCATCAGCACATAGCAAGAATTACTGATCGGAAGTTTTTATTCATGGTGTGATGTGTAGATATGGAGATGGGATGGATTTAAGCAACACCACATCTTTAGAGGAAGAAGAGTACACTTTCTGTTCACACGATGTTTGATGGATTTAAGCAAAGGAAGAGCAATGATGCACTTAACGTGTACATTGGTGGTTTGGTAGGAGTTCTTCCATTAATAAAGCCTTTTGAACTTACACCAGCGCTGCCCAAGGCGGTTATCACACTTTTTCTCTCGATATCTATTTTTAGATGACCTTCCCTTGATAGAGATCCAACTTTTTTCAGCTCGGACAAACTCGTCAGGACAAGGATCGTCAAAATGATGCCTAGATGACCTACTGGTTAGGGTTAGGAACCATGTTAAGCAGAAGGATTCTGTTGAGACTGTGTGGTGCTAGTGATTCTAGAGTGTAGTCTTTCCGATAGTTATCGTTGCGTATTTGGAACGTTTTTTACAGATTCGGGTGTGGGGACTATTTAGGCATAACGCTCTTTCTGCTTACTACTTCATGTTTATCCATTCATATTAACGACTCCAGTGGATTTTGTGCTTTCAAGAAATGAGATATCTGAGGACGTCAGCATCATCGACTAGTTTTGGAACGGTTATGGTTTCTTAGAGTTTTTTGCAGAAACTAGATTCTGTGGAATTAACGCCTGATTATATGCTTGAGTCATGGGAAGAATGAATATGCGCCTCAGCGGGAGCCAGTCTGGCTGGGCTGACATGTGATTAGTATCTAGAAAAAAGCCGAGTATCGATGTAACCTCGATGGAAATGCGTCATGAAGTGGGACGAATTGAATTCATCTGGAAAGACGATTGCAGATGAGTGATTAAGAGTAATCATTTACGGTATTCCTCGTTCTCGAAGTCAGTTAGTAGCATATGATGAATTACATCCACTTGTTGGACTGTCTAGATAATATGAGTGTAGAGTGTTACGTGTTACCGACTTCTAAAAGGGTACTTCAAAATTTTAACACAGAAGATCCAACGCCACGTAAAAAGTAGTTGTCGTTCGTGATCGTTTATTTCCAACTATGCAATAATCACTAGGTACAGTGTGGAACGATTGGCCCTAAGAAAAGATTTAGTCGTGGAAAATGTGGAAAATCAAGAAGAAAAAGAAAGCAAGAGTCATAATGCATACTGTACGGTACACATAGAAGCACGAGTGGAAACGGGTTGGAGAAATGGTACGGTAAAATATAATAGCAATCTCCTGTTCGATGATGTTGAGTTATTCGCGATAGAGCCATTAAGTTACCTGTGAATTAATGCAGGTGGTTCGTAACATCCAGAAAAAATACATTGGATATTTGAGTTTCTGAGGAATTTGCGTCGGAAGTCCTTTCGAATTACACTTGTAGGTTGCCAAAAAAGTGGATCGTTGGCTTCTTAAGGAACTGGCGGTTTGTACATTGTCGAGTGGCTTCCTAAACAGTTTTGCGGAAAAGGTGCAGCATTTTTAATCGAGAGACACATTCTCTTAGTGTATTCACGGGTAATAATGGACAAGAATAATATGTCAACGTGCTTTACATGGTGAGATTAAAGACGCCCCATGGCTTGGTGAATACATCATATAAAGGATAAGAGGATAAAGCTCAGCGTTCGTCAATCCCTGATGGATGCGCCATGCATTCGACTTCACTAAGCATCGTTGGAGGTGAATGAATGCATATCTGGCTTTCACAGTAAGTTGTGGTGGCCTGCCGATGTATCGAGCCAATGGTGGTATCCTTCCAAACAAGTCTGGTACCAGTTTGCCACCGTTGACGGTTGATAGTAGAGTTAAGTAAAAAACAGAAAAAGCCAGAGGGCCTGGTGTGATGGACAACACATTAGCGCCCAACGAGGGTATTCGCAGGTTTGAACACCAACTAAGATTCCGAGTTTTCTCATACCTCGGCATCCCTACGGTTGTTGAAGAATGTTTTCGAGTTTATTCTATTTAGCAAATGGGGAAAATAACACTTTATAAGTGACAATCATAACGCCTTGTACCACTCTATGTAAAAGCAGAGACGCTAAAACAAAATATGGTATTAACTACGCATTTAAATGAAATGAAAGAATAAAGCTCTTGACGCTGATCAGTCCTTGAGGGATGTGCCATGCATTCGACTTCATTAAGCATCGTTGGAAGTGATTGGATGCATATCTGGCTTTTACAATAACTCGCAGTGGCGTACTGATGTATCGAGCCAGTGCTGCTATTCTCGTAGACAAGTCTACTACCAATTTAGCGACCCCGGAGGGATGGAAGGCTTGCTGAGCGTTAGGCGAGGAGATCGATTCCATGTGTATTGCAGGATATCCCCGACCACTGGTCTACACACCCTTGTACATGCATCACGTAGCTCCCTTTAAAGGTCGTGATTTTAATCTGGTTTGAGCGTCTATTAAATTAGTAAACGGAATTTGGTTGTATACTGTTCATAAACACAGATCCGTGAGTGTTGTTTCCTTACCTAAAATCGGAGTTGTATAAATTACAGCTCATTTGGGCTTGCTCCCGAAGTAAATCAAGCCCATGCAGCAGGGTCCCAAATTGCTACCAGGCCTGATTGGAAGGACACAAACACAGGTAGTTCGGTAGAACCTGATGAATCATTGTATAGGCATAGAATACGTGTTTAGTCAGCTCTACGATGCTACATAGAGACGAAATTACGACACGTCCTTTAGGCATGGGTCAAGAGTGTAAGCTTTATCCAAAATTTGCCCGCATTAGGTTCGTGAACCTCAATTCATGAGTTTCTGAAGCAAAGTAGTAGAATGGGTCATTTGAGTTGGGTCACAAATGGTCGGAACTGGTTATGAAAACATGTAAAGATTGAGAACAGTTCTAGACGATGTATTGATAGCTTATGGATGGATTACTGTATTTCTGACTACAAACACCAGTAATCACTTGGTAATATTCAATATTCTTTGGAACATTTCGTATAGGATGTCTAAAATCTGGCGCTATACACCAGAGTAGAGAATGAATTCCTGTTCAAAAGAAGCGATTTTTCAAAGAATATGGACGGTAAAGACATTAAAGACCTTAGAGTCCTTTAATCAATGGTATGTATTTGATGGCTCCTGTTGCACTTAGCAGTTTGAGAAGGTAAAATTTTTACATAAGAGAGTTTCGTAGTAAACCCGAGTTGAAGGCGAGTTGCTAAACAAATCGTGTAGATGCAACGCTTACGAAACGAATAGTTGGTACCTGGGAGAGGAAAGAATATACAACCATTCCTGTCATGTAATTTTTCATATGGAGTTATTTTTGTATGCTTTCTAACAACACTATAATTGTACAGTAAAGGCTTTAAAACAGATGTAAGATTGGAAGCAATCTTAAGAAGTCATGTCATAGAGCAAATATGAAAAATGAGTGGAATTGTAGTTGAGATCAAGTTAAACCGAATCAGGGACACCTCATTCTGAAGGGATACTGGAAGAACGAAGGGCTTAGATAAGCGTTTGATTCACAATGTCAATACTATATGCTTGATAGCTTGATGTATGATATGGTGCGTGGTTAGGGAGTGTTTCGCATGTATCATAAAGCTGGCTCAAGACCTGAAATTTGTGAGGGAAGCGTGCACTTTTTTGGATAGGTAAGTGACTACAGAGTTTATTTTTTAGCAGATTGTATTAACAAATAACAGATTGAACTAATGTGTATAAGGGGAATAGAAGTTAATCGCCTCGATAGACGTGTGCACTAACGCGTTTGATGCGGATGAGGAATTAATTCTTATGTATGCTGAACACTCACTCACACACACATACACACACACACACACACACACACACACACAAACACACACGCACACACACACACAGAAATGAACACAGTTAAGTACGTACAGGCATATATGTGCATGTGTATGTATGTATGTATGTATGTATGTATGTATGTATGTATGTATGTATGTATGTATGTATGTATNGATGCGGATGAGGAATTAATTCTTATGTATGCTGAACACTCACTCACACACACATACACACACACACACACACACACACACACACAAACACACACGCACACACACACACAGAAATGAACACAGTTAAGTACGTACAGGCATATATGTGCATGTGTATGTATGTATGTATGTATGTATGTATGTATGTATGTATGTATGTATGTACGTATGTGTACACATTTATATGTATATATATATATATATATATATATATATAATAATTGGTTCCTCATAGTTATCAAGTGCGTTAGTGCATACGTCTATCGAAGCGATTAACTCGCTATCGAAAATATACATGTCAACCCATATACACATAATTAAAAACATGGTGAGACAATTAAGGCTTACAGTGGCTGACCTACTCCTGTATAAAGAACTCCGTCATCTATGTTAATATTACAATCGGTCTTCGGTTCAGAGCTTTGGTAGGATCTTGGCACAACTGACCAACTGAACAATAGAGGGTGACGTAACTGTGATTTGCATTCTTTTTCTGTTTTTTTTCTATTAAAATGACTAATCGTAGCAGGGATTTCTTTTCGCACATTCAAAATATTCACCATTTTTCTAGTCAAACTATTGGCCAGAGACATCTAGAAAGTTAAATCAAGACGTTGGTGAATAATACTAGTGAAAAGTGTATGTTTCGTGGAAAAGCTCAACGATTTTATAGAATCCCTTATGCAATAGATTCTTTACAAGCTATAGGAGAATAAAGGATAAGGGATAAGGCTCTAGGCGTTGATCTATCCCAGAGGGATGTTCAGAGCATTCAACTTCATCATGCATCGTTAAAGGTGATTGAATGTATATCTGGTCTATACAATAAGTCGTGATGGCCTACCGTTGTATCTAGTTAGTACTGGTGTTTTGTGAGACAGGTTTGGTACCAATTTGACGACCCTGGAGGGATGCAAGGTTTGGCGAGTCTGGGGTGCAGAATCGATCCCATGTGTATTACGGGGAACCAATAACCATTGAACAACATTCGCCCTTTAGGAAATTAATTTAGTTATATTTAGTGGATGTTAAGGATTTCAGTTTAAACTCTAGAAGAGAAGCAACGTTCGATGTTGTAGCGAATGCAAGAAACGTTTTTGCCTAGTTTTTTTTCCTGAGACTGAAAAGTAGTTGGTGTTTAGATGAATGAGATAGGAACCTACTTTCATTTTACATCTATATTCATTAGACGTGCCGAAGTTTTGACAAATTTGGAACTCGCAGTTTTTCTACTAGCACTGAATTGTTGTCCTCAAAGAGTAAAGAGCTGGTTTTTGTAGAAATATTTGGCTCTGATTTTGCCTCTGTTACTATCTTTTATATGTCGCCTTACTTACCGTAAGAATCCCCGGACTAGTAGAGAAACTCTTGTCTCAAAACATCAAAACTTTCTCCGATTTACAAGGTGTGGTGACCACCTGTGTAGAAGAAGTTGAAAATTTTTAGTACAGTTGGCTTAAGTGGACTGTAAACCCATGAAGAGCCAGGATTTAGCATCTCATAAGGTGAGGAATCCATGGATCATCAAGCCGTGGTCGAACACACACGGAGGCGTCCGACATGTATGAATGGAGGTTGCAAGACAACGAAAGGAACGGTAGAAGTGCTGGGCGGTCATAAATTGCTGGAACTGGTCTTTCAAACAGTCTGATAGCTAAATGATCTTACTAAGAGTGTATCCCTGTGCACCTTTTCAGTACAAGATCATCGTGGTAAGTGAGTAATTCTCGGAGAGTGGACGTAACTCTACGGCTGCTGTTAAACGAATTAGAAATATTTGCGTCAACGAGAAAACCATTTCTTTTCGACTAAACTAGTTTAAAGCTAAATGCGGATAAAGCCTTCAAAATTAAGTTAATTGTTAGCTGACTAGCTTAGCTTAGATGATCGCTGATTACCTAATTGAAGTGGATCCACAGTAAACATAACTGGAAAAAATAGATCTTTCGTTATAGTCTTCGTTATAATAATTACCCACCAAAATCCAGTTTTTCTTTAAATCCCAAAATCGAACATTCTGAAGAAAAGCTGAATTTAAAAGTAGCTTCTGTGGATATCACGTTAACTCATCCTAAAAAGAAATTGCACTAGGAATTTGAATCCGAAGAAACCGAATAAGCCAGCCCAAAATAGGAAAAAGTAAGATTTTGACTTTTAAAATGATATTCATAACACTTATGAATTAAAGAACGTCTTAAGCAAAAAGTGGTGCGAACGTTCTATCGCTCAACATCGGCCATTGATTTCCAAAGCATTAACAGTTCGTTTATGATAACCCCACAGCAAGATTACTGACAGGCAGCTCGACAGACAGAAGCAAGGTCGAGGTCTTCTTGAGCATTTAAGCATCACGTTTTCCTCTGGAGAGATCGGAAAGGCTTTTTTCAGTAGAACGCTGCCAGTTACACGTAGTAGGCTCTAGTAAGCTATTTATAGCTAACTTGCCCTGAGAAAGGTTATCTATAGAAATTATACAGCCCGCTGAGTAACACTTTATCCTGACAGAGCCGCAGTAGTCTCCTTACTGAATCTTGTTTTAATCAGTGAACCATTTAGTTGATAAAACATGATACAAGCGATACAAACACTAAATATATCCAATCATAGGATAATTCCGCAATCTAGATGAAGTGACCCTTCATTTTCGATACACCTTACCCTTTTCTATTCCTAGGAGTCGATGAATCCTTAGAAGATTAACAACATCATCCAGCGGTTTCACTCATACTTTAATTATCTTTGCAACTATCGGTATAATCGATTCTTTTCCTTGTTTTCGTGCCTAAGTATGTGTGTCGACCAGCTTTCTGTGTGTGTGTGCTTGTAATGTTCTAATAGCGTTGTAGTAGGCGTTTTACGGTTTCCGTTGAGGGTCAATCTCCTATCGTGCTTTCAAAAAACTGATTTATGTAAAGTAAATTTTACTTCGTGCATCATGAATGGTCAGTATAGGGCCCATTTAAGCTTCACGGTAATAAATATCAATGATTTAGAACCGTAACCAAATTCAAATAGTAGTGATCACCTAAGAAGGCGCTCTCAAAAACCGTAACTCTGTCTACGAACATGTGACTTGTCCATGCAATAACAGGGCGGTCATAAAGCGCGATTGCTCAGAACGACAAGTTAACAATGAAAATTAGTTGATGAACAAGATCTTGATTACAAAGCGAGGGCGGTATCTAGGTGGTTGGCTGACTCTGTCAGGTGACGGTCACGATACAGTAACCACAGATGACTGGATCGCTGTCGACGGTGGTGTCCTTGAGTGTCATTTCGGACAATTTGCCGCTGAACGAGGTCGGCTACCGTACACTGCATAGAAACGCCCATTTCATCGTGTCACACCTCTTGCTGAACACGAAGGACACTTCTTCTTTGTCGCTGATTTTTGGTGAGTTCTTGACTTTTCGCCGACGCGCTCTATCCTTGGGATATTATGGTTCTTTTGGTTGAAGATATTTTTTCTTTTTAACTACGATAATGGAGTTTTGCTTCGCTAAACATCGCATTGATAGAAAAGTCGATGGATTTTTGTAAGAACTCATATCTTTCTTGTTGTTATACTTTGTTTTTTTCAGAACTTTCTTGTTATTGTCTAGTTAAAACAGCTTCAGAAAGTTTAGTTGGACTTACGAAATATTATTTTCTGTTACTAAGAGGGACAGTAGACCAACCACAGAAGTACATTTTTCAATAAACGTTTCATTAATCGTCGGCATGGCTGCTGCCACTGTGTATATTCACTTTTGGTTGGTAAGCAGTAGTGACTGATAGTATAACCCGTGACTGTTAGCAATCCCACTGTTTAAAAGGCCATAACATAGTACGAGTCACAATTTTACGTCGAAGTAAAGAACGTACCCTTTCTACACCATGAAAACTGACAAGAAAAAATTTCACTTGCTTTTCTACAGAATGAATTATCTGCATCTTAATGGTGTGCTCAGAAAAAGTATTACGTTAGAGTTGTAACTTGGTAGTTTCGATCGAATTCGAGCTCGTTTGGTGCTCTGTTCAGGCAACACCAAGTGATCTCAAGTCGGTCGACGCTGCTCCTCATACTTGTCGCTTACATTTTGCTAATCATTTTCTGTGGGTGACTTCAATAAAAATTCAAATCTCGCTAGCAAATCTGCTGTGTTTTCGCTCTGGAGAAGGACTAGACATATCCTGCTAATAAATAATGCAAGAATCTATTTATTTTATTTTTTGGTGGCTATTACAAGCGCCAGATTTTAGCTATTGTGCTTGCAGTATATTTGTGTAATTAAACTTGTACCACCACCTATGTCCAATTGTCTGAGATCGTTTTACTATTTGGGATGGTTTCGGAATCGAGAAGGGAGTTTTGGGGGTTCAAAATTGCACATTGGTGAAATCATTGTGGTCAACCACTACGACAGCGACACACTTTCTACTGGATAACTCAAACAGCATGCTTTATTGTTTCTCAAACATTCGAGTCTTCAGTTTGCTTGTTGGTGCATCATATTCTTTCTTCAGCACTTTTATATAACATCGAAGTGAGCTCTTCCTCATGAGTGGGGAACCACTTTGTTGTAGGATGAAGTAAATCTGCACCGAGTACTGTAACCTAATTCTTTTTTACTTGATATATTAAGCTTCTTGTGGCTATGTTAAATAGAGTAGAAAACGCTTTGCTCTTCTTTTCTTCCGAAAATCAAATAAAAACATCGCTAGGTTTTTCTAGGCTTACATTTTCATCGAAATGATATCACAGATAAAGTAGTTCAAAAAAGGTGAAAACGCTTAGAGATAACTACTGTCGAAGTATACTGCATGAAATGCTCTTCAGTTGTTGTAACCAAACATTCGTCTTGTTTTCTAAATTTTTTCCTCTTTTTTTTATTTTCTAGACACAAATGAATTCTAAGCTACTCATCACGAAAAAATATAGAAGGAAATAAACGAAATAGTGCTCCACGGGTCTTTTTTTTATTGGTTCAGCTCAGTGGTTAGAGGTGCCACACAATGCACGCGTCATGGTGAGTTCGTTACCATCCCTTTGGCGGGGTACTCTGTGCCTACCAAGTCATCTTTCCTTCTGGATTCAGCTAATTGGATCAGGCTGCTCTGTGACGATGAAAACACTGACTTGACAAGTCGGTGGGCTCCATACAGTTATAATATAGTCCGAATGTACAGTCAGTCATGTCCACGATCCTAAGAATGAGGTCCACTGCACGGCGTAGCCCATAGGGATTGATTGTAACAAAGTTGACTTGTATACTGATATTTTCTGCAATACTCGGGTGCCTCGTCTGAAGATCACGGGCCGGCTTCGAAATAAATGCATTTTTATTCCATCCCTTGCACTCCTTATCCACGAAGGTGGTTGAGTTCTTGTACGTGTTCAGCTGCAACCTTAGGATTTGTTTTCTACCACTTTGCCGAAAACGTTATTTGCCAGTTAAGTGCGGTTTTCCTGCAGCATATCCGTGAAAAAAGTAATAAGGCTGACTATTCCAGGCCTTTATCTTAGGCATTTTGCAGAACTTGAAAATTAGAGAGCGGTGTTTGCATAAGACATGATTCTTTGTAACGCAGCTTTTCTTAGAAAATAAGTTTGGAGTAGTGGTTATTTTTTCATTCACAAAAACTTTCTAGAAGAAGTCGTTACTGCGAATAAACACAGGGTCCCAGACGTCGACATAGGTAGCTGTGAAGTGCGGAGTGGGTTTGGTTGCTCACACAGTTGGGCGCAAAATTGAGGTTCTTTTTAAGGTTTGAAGCGAGATTTTCGGACAATGCACCATGAGAAATTGGCTACTTTTACCAGAGTAATGGCAAGCGTCTACTCAGCTCAAACCTACAAGTTCACCGTCGTTGAAAGAAAAAGCTGGTAATTTAGCTAATTTTCTTTCTGAAATAGCAAATTCCATCTACAGGTTGCAAGGATAGCTCGTTATACACTCTCAAATCTTTGTATGAAGCCTCCGCCATCCAGCAAAACTACTGGTGCTCAATCCGAAAATGGTGGAAGTGGAATGGCTTGTGCGAAACGAGTGGCAGTTTTCGCACTCTTAAAGCGAGCGGATTACAGTGATGTGCACTGGAACGCGACAAAAACGACTTGAACCTGGCTTGGTTCACTCAGCAATCAAATAACCATGTAGTACGAACCTGAATAATGTTTGGATTCTTGCATGACCGTTTCCATAAATCTGGACCAGTTCATTGACGGAAATCTTTTGTATATGTGCAAATGGTCACCATTTTTTGTTCCTCTTTGAAATCGTATTCAGCAGCCATTTGTGGATGAGCTTCTAGATGCTATTCCTTGACGCATTTTTACCTTGGTTTCGCACTAAGCAATCTGATGGTCTAGGCTTTACATTAGATGTCTATTGTCTTAAATAATAATTAAGGTATATATACCAGAGGTGGTTATTATGACATCCAGGTTTATTTTGTGTGTACCTGGTCCAGTACTTAACAAGGCACCAAAGAAACACGTTCTCGGTTCTCAAGGTGAGGTGCCGGATCTCGTCTTAGCTACACAGCATAAATCTGAAGGGAATGTGGAATCGACGAGAGAAAAAACTGTAGTCAATGATGGCCGATAATGCGGCCGTGCTATTTTTCTTCTTCTTCTTTATAAATTCTCTTTCACGTTCTTTAACACGTTTACTGAATGCCAACATCAATAACCTAATGGGCTTTATTTCACCGCCATTGCAGGATCATTCGCTAACTGAGTTATCCTCGACCATCTTTCCCTGAAAGAAATACGCGTTCTTATTCCTGATTAATTCTGAAGAACTAAACGGCGCTGAACGTGCGATATTTACCAATAGAGAATGTTGAGAAAGACTGTGGCATTCATTGTGCGCAAGAGGTTGGAGAACAAATTCTCCATTTCTTTTCAGTTCACGGTAGGAGGTGTTGGAAAGGGTTTTTCAGCCGCTGATAGAGACTGCACAACAATACATTCACGAATGTCCCAACCGTAGTATATAAAACTGGTTCTTTTCCCATTTGCATATAATAGCCCTTTATTGTACGTTCTAATACAAGGACTACGGAAGGCTGAATTACCTCTGACTTTTTAATCTCATGCAACTCACTAGTTGTGGAGTTGTGAGTCGAGCTTTATTCTTGGTGGGTATGAAACGTATTCGGTATAGTTTTGGAGCGCTTATAATTTCGTCCAGGTTTCTCCTCATAACGTAATGACGTGAGAAGTATATGTCCACTAAAATGTTCAAATCGTGTTGTGTTTCGTTTAAAACAGGAATAAGGAAAGGCATTGATCAATCGACACACCATGCATTCGGCTTCATCAAGCATTGTAGAACCGATTGAAAAATTCTTGGTGTATACGATAACTTTTATCCTTCATTTTTTATATACAGCGACTTCTGGTGATTTACCATTGGGACAAGTGACTGTTTTTATCCTCCCAGAGAGACAAAGCTCCAAGGAATGGAGGGTTTGGTGACTCCGGGGCTCAGGATTAGACCAGCAATCGAACCAGTGTGTATTGCTGAGCACCACTTGTAACTGTGCTACAAGCTCCGCTATCATTCGGTTGGATGGATTTTTTCCATGTTACAGGTGAATCAACGCTTAGTCTAGACTAAAAACGATACTACCCAGTATCTTCACCATCTCTTCGTAATCAAATGGTCGGTATCCATGGCAGCAGATGCTGATTTTAATTCTTATTTCGATTTTCCATTCCAAAAAAAGTTTTCCAGAATTAAATTTTTTCTCAACTATAAGCTTATATAAGGATGACTTGACTCGATACAAAGGCAAAGACGCCAAATTAAGAAGATGAACAACTGTGGAGCATCGACTTCTATCATCGGCTGTGATGAGGACGGGGACGTCGAAACGTTAGTCAACTAAAAGTTGTGCAACAACCTCCTATAATCTCAACTACTTAAGCACATATTTATGTAAGAACAATTTGCCCTAGAACTAGAACATCTCTTCTAAATGGTAAAGAGCGTCGACTGATCAACTGGACAATATGGTTGGAGAAAGATGAAAACACTGATTATGTGAAGTGGAAATTATGAACAGATGGTCAGCATTCAGATGACACGATCAGCGTAGAGCTTGTTTATTTTGTTCACAACATACTGTAAGACCTAAAACACCAATAATTATTGATAGCTTTAAAGTTCGATGACTTAAAAACTGTTATATAGTTGGCTCAGTGCAAAAAGTAATCCTTATGGCATATCGTGAATGTTTTACTTCGATCTGACATGGAAGATGTCCGAAAGAATTCGAAATTTGAGCGCATATCTTGTTGTTGGCTTTTTCATCAACCGACATTCTGATCGCTAACGTTTGGAAGCCGTAAGTCGGACGGGGAAGGGGGGTACGGGAATTCCTACTTTAAAATTTTAAAATTACACAGGCTCCTACTACGTCTTCGACAGCTGTTGATGCTCGATTCAAGGTCAAACCTGATTTAGCTGCCGAGGATCTCGTGTCTTTTCAAATATTTGGTGGTAGACCCGTGGTTGGATTTGCCCAGAAATTCACACGTGGTCGTTGTCTCGATCTCCTTTCCCAAATTATCTAATCTTTCCATTCTTTTAAGATTGGAGAATCAGCACGTGATTAGTCTAGAAGCATGGATTGATATCTTGTGGGATGACCAGTATCCAGCGGTTTATCCTACCGTTTGTATTTATGCTCAGATATGGATAGACATAACAGTTGCGCCTTACAATCTAAGCGAGGACCTAATTTTGTAGATACTGTGTTAGTTAGAGAGCCGTTTATGTTGTATAAACCTCATACTTAGTCTGATAATCGTTTAATATACTTATAAGTGTGGAATCCAAAAAGCAGTACTTAGTTTGTACCGAAATCGAATTTTTAATGGTGAGGAAAGGTCTGAAGACAAGGGCTCAATGAGGCGGTGGAAAACAAGTAATGTTTAGAGGCAGTATCAACCAGCGGTCATGTTGAAATTCTAACAAAGCCCGTCTTTTCACCAGGTCTCCGAGGTCTGAAAATGTGTATGAGACTTTTCTGGAAGAATGAAAGAAACACAGAGTTCATGGATCGGTGTCGAACCATTGCAGACCATTGTATAGGCCAGATGTCCGTTCAACGACTACTGCAAATTTAAGGAGCCGACTATATGGCCCATCACTCAGGGATTGATCGACACTGGAAACCTTTATCACTTAACCTTTTACTGTTGCATTATCATTAAATCGATATTTTTTAACAAATTTTACAGTGAAGTGCTTAACAAATTGCCTTGGTCTTACTGAGTTTACTTTTCAGCAAATTTTATTCATTTGACGGATATGTTAAAGAAGAAACACCTTATCCAGTGCTGGTTCGCAAGTTCGATACAAGCGGAATAATCCGTAGGGTGCTTTATTTGTCTTTTCAGACCAGTTGCTTTAGTTACCTACAAATGATAAATTTGGCAGGATTATATAGCAAAATACATTTACATAGGCGCTGACAGCACTGTTTACTTTGTTGAAATACTAGTTAACATAGTTCTCGATATTCCCGTTGAGCAAGCACGAGATGATACTTTGTCTTTTATTCCATTAAAACTGACGTTTCGGCAGTATCTCCTTCGTGAGAACCTGGAAGGGTTTATTGACAGGCGATTTACTACGTTAAAAGCTCCAATGACACATACAGAAAGAGGAAAATCTATATGGCAATCACACGCTCATCAGCTTCTCGAGAAACCCACCGCTTTTAACGTGACTTCCACTAACGAAGAACTGCTGATTCGAGTCGAATAAGGTTGACGATTGCACTACCACACAACGAAAATCGATGCGAAGGCACGGGGCTAGATCATGTGTGATCGCCGGGCATTCCTATCTGGTAATCATTCTAAGGGCTCTTGGGCCTTATCTAAAAAACCTCAAGAAGTTTCGGAGCTGGTGTTTGGACATCCTGTGAGAGGATAAGACTTTTATATCAAAATCGTCTTTGCGGTTTTTGTATCCTATGCGTGCCTAGTGGGGTACTTTGTCTTGCTTTTCGTTCTCTATCTAGGTGTTCTTTTATGCGGGTACATAAAGGTCTGCCCGTTTGCCAATACATCACCTCTGCAACTATTGCAAGAGATCAGGTAGGTATATCGTCCCGGAACTCATGCAACCGCCGTTTTTGCCATAACAGGTATTTAACATAGTTTTTTTTCTAAAGAAATCTTTCTTAGACACTCAGAAACTCACCTTAAGCATCTGTCTTCTGAAACGGCTCTTGCTCTTCTGTTTTGTAATTTTTATTATCTAAATATAGCTTAAAAATACAGTTACTTGCCTATGTTTGACTTTCTGGTTCTCCCACATCCTATTGCTTCAACCGCAAGCAAGATCTTTGACGAATTTTTAACAGCTTATAAAAGGCATTTTTGATGGAATCATGAAAAGATAGAGTACTACTAAACTAGAACTTGTCAGTTTTCGACGCTACGCTATTAGACCGTAGTCAGTGCTCTACTCCATATCATACAGCAGTACTTGCTACCAGCACTATCCCTCGCAACTTAACCTGCCTAGCTTATTCATTTCTTCACAATTCCTTACACTTTGAATTAATACTACATGGGGATCTCCATATCTCCCTCATCATCATTTTCTTATAAACCTATCCTTACTTTTTTTGTTGTGAATTCGGTTAATGTCTGACTCCTCTCGAAGACCACCAAGCAACGTGCTCGAGGACGCCGCCTTTGTCAGCTGCCTCATTTTTTTGCTTTTGGGTGGTCTCAAGAAGGCATAATCCGTCGAAATACAATCGTTTTTCGGAACGTTGCAGCTGTTTTTTGCGTACTCTGGGGAGGTGTATTCGAGTTGAAATGACCGAAAGTAATGTATACGAGGCAATAGACGGAGATTCATCCCTGACAAATGTTAATCCTTCCGAAATAGTTTCCTCGAGTGAGCTCGTATGAAATGGTTTCTCCAAAACCATTGATGAACAAACAGCTGTTGTTTCGCTTTCGTCATGTTTTAGAGAATTCTCGAACTAAAAGCCGTAGTGAAAGTTTTCGAAATGTGGAATTCTGGTAATTTCTCACTAGTGTCATAAACATTCAGTGGATTATAGTTGTAAATATAGTATAGTTGCTTCTTAAACTTCATTTTAAAATGGCTTGCCATCCACGACTAGGGGCGTTTCTAAGCTTCGCGTTATGATGTGCGAGAGTGGAATCTTTGGACTACAGAAAGTGTCAGACATTTCTACCCGGTAACTAAGACAGGAAGAGGTCTCTGTTAGAAATTTCGGTAGTCCTAGAAAAAACAGGAGATTGACAAACCTTAAAGTTATGTAGGTCTGCTAACACTATGAGAACTTCCTGGGAGCATCATAATGAATTTTTTTCGAAAATCCGTAAAAGGAAAACAGAACTTGCTAGCTCCGTAACATGCTAACTAAATGGAAAAGCTGTCCGGTTCATGGTCGGTTCATTATTAAGAGAGCCGTTAAAGTAGGTCCGCTGTACGGCTTTGCAACACCGTTAACTCTATCAGGTTGGCTTCAACAGTACCTGTTTGTTCAACTGATGGCTTAAGGAGAAAGCTGATTCGCCTTTTTGCAGATCTAGCCAAATCATTGCTAAGAACCAAAATCGCGTTCCCTTCTCTGGAGAGTTTACAAAAAAAAACAAAAAAAAACGGGGCGTTTTATTTTACTGCCGATTTAATCAACATCGCTTCATCGACCTTATCAGTTTTTTTTATAGGACTTTTTATTTGAGATATAGTTATTGAGAAGAGGCCGTACTCCCTATATATTTCTACAGCTCAATCTCACAAGCTCACATTTCGGCTCCACAGTGAAATCAGACGAAATTCATTGTAGTATTCGTTTATTGGAGCAGCTCTCTCACCTTTTTTGAAACCATGGAGAACCGTTTTTCGAAAAAGTCTCTTATCATTTCCTTAGTAAAAAATGCACTAGATAAGGGTGATTGGTTATATTTTTGGAGTTGGAAGTAATTTTGATTTTATTAGTTATAGATTTTACATGGTCCAAATTTCAACGTTGTTTAACGACTTCCACCTATAGCTATGCTTAAAAGCTTGTATATATATATACGGGTGTTATTTATTAAGAATCCATTATATATATTAGAGTATACTGTAATATTTTTTACCTTATGAAAAGTTTTTTTTAAAAATATATGTAATCTATACTGTATGTATATATACGGACATATATATATATATGTATGTATATATATATATATATATATGAGGGATATGTGCATAGAAGAAATAGGTATATGTCAACTGAAAGCTAAATAGAAACGAGAAAAAAAATAAAAACAAAACGAAATAAAGAATGATAATACAACACTAACGAGCGCAAATTTTAATGTGAAATAAAAAATATGGATATATATATCCTGAACTATAATAGTTCGTGCCAGATTTGAAATTTCTCAGATAAAATTATGTCTCATTCGTTAGCGATTCATACTGTAGTGAAGATTATTGTTCTCAATGATGAATCGCCATACCTGAGCGCAGGTAGATCTAGAAGGGATCCACTGCATGAAAAACGGGAATCAATATACTACAATGTGTACTACACGTAATTATTGCTATCTCAATTATTAATATAGTCTCACATGAATATTATGGAGAATTAATCTCGTTAATATTGTGTTGACATTATTGATTAAATATATAATTTCATTTGATCCGTCTTCACGTCCACTGTGCGGATCCCAGTACTTCTCACATTTAATTCGTTTCCTCATCGTTCGCTGAGGTCTTCGAATTCCTACGTGTGATTGTGGCTGCTTAAGGATTTGTATTTCATCTTGAATGTCATAGAATGGTGGTCGAGCAATTCTCCCAGGAGTCCTGAGATAGTCGGACTGGAGTGTTTCCAAATGGATTGCAGAGAGTGCTTTTTTCCCAGACAAGTCCAGTACCAATTTCTCGACCCTGGAGAGGCGAGGGACTTGGTTGGTCCAGAGCGGAATCGAAGTAGCACCATGCTTGCTCGTCATGACGGGCATCACTACCACTGGGCTATCCGCCTCCTGATTAAATGTTATGTGTACACATATTAATTAAAGAGCGCGTGTAGCGCAGTGGTTGGAGACACTATTGCTACACACACGTGGAATCGATCCTTGCGCCCATGGCCCACCAAGCCTTCCATCCTTCCGGGGTCGACAAATTGGTAACCAGACTTTCTGGGAGGATAGCATCGCTGGCTCGATACATCGGTAGGCCAATTCGAGTCATTGTAAAGGCCAGATATGCATTCAATCACTTCCAAACAAAGCTTAATGAAGTCGAATGCATAGCGCATCCCTCAGGGATTGATCAACGCCGAGAGCTTTATCCTCTATCCTTTATATATATGCATATATTAATAATATAATAAAAATTGACATTATGATAAACAATAATATATTGTAACATTTGTCATATGTAAAAGGCGCATATAGAGAGAAAGGAAAAAAATATGTAGGACGTAGGACAGAATGAAAATAATACATTGTTACCACTTGCTGATTCAGAAGAGCACATATTTTTATGCATTTCATTTGAATTCTGTGCGCAGTCATCTATTCTCTCGCTTGTTCGTAAAGTGGTTGGTTGTAGTGATAACACCAACTCTCTGATCATTCGCTGTTATCTATAAAACCTACAGCGAGCCTTATTAGTTAGGGTATCAATTAATTAAGAACCACTTAGGAAATGGAACCTGAGGGGTTTTCATCATAAGTCATCCTGGGAGAAATCATTTTGCTCATTTAGTGTAACTTCAGCTTACAGATAATTTCAAATGACTGAAGCTACACAACTTTATATGAACTGTGATAATATCATATAATGATTAGCCTAAGTGACACCGAATAAAGCTACATATTCTCGTTTTCGTTTTTAAACACCTGTGATATAGATCTCATCCAAAATTCAAGGAATAATGGGAATGGAAGACTGGGTGAGAGAATGGATGATGATGGTAATGACGATGTATGGTAATCAATTATTTCAATTTTATTTCAGTTTCATAAGCATCCTAAAAAGATTTATTGTTTCAAAATTTGCTTACTCGTTGTCTTAAAAACTTACACTATTGTGAAGTACCCTTCGCTAGAGGTGTGGTGATTGAAGAGATTCCCCAGTTGGTGTGTAGGGACTGTGAAAACATTTCATTAGAGGAGAATAGTCGACCATTAGTGGTTTTCTATGAAGTTTTTCTTTTTCTCGTGCTGATGAGACGTTTGAAAATTTACAATAGGTTCTTATCAAGAAGGGCTAAATGATAAATGATTATTTTTTTAATTCAAAGTTTTCTCAAGCAAATATTTGCACGTTTATTAAAGCGTATATGGTGCCAACCAAAAACAGCTCTATAGCAGACTTGTTTGATGTCGAGTACATCGTATAACCTAAGGCCATCGAATGATTACTTTCCTTGAAAACTCACTGTTTTCTTGATAAGCGCAACGTTTCGGGGAATTTTGCCTTCGTCATGCTGGAAAGGTCAAGCTGACTGCCATCTACCCAGCCAAATATCTCAACAACCAAACAGCGAAAGCAGTAAACCAAGACTTCAATCGCACTGAAAACAAGATAGCTTCTACGCACACTCAGCGCTTTCCATGAGTCCTCTACTGAGTCTTTCAAGTTAAGACAAACTGCACATCTGAGATTGAACTAGCTGAGAAAAAGAGCAAACAAAGGACCCGCATGGTGTGGTGGTGAACGCGTTACTCCCCGGAAAGGACAATAGCGCGTTCGTTTCCCACCACAAACACCTGCGGTCCAGAGTTTTGCAAATATCTCAGCATTATAGTGGTTACATTTCGCCAAATGCCTTGCCGTTAAAAAGAATAGGCAGTAAGTAATAAGTTAAAACCGCACAGAATTCACTTGGTTGTGTAATTTACCTCTCTCACACATTTAAATATCGCTTCTAATTATTTTGTGAGACCACATGTGATAACGGGGCATTCCTCCGTGCAACGTTGGGAATTTCTTCTCGCAAAGTTCATTGTTCGTTAAAAAAGAACGGAAAGCGAAGACAAAGCTGAGGTAGTTCGTTGCAGTTATCTCTCGATATCACTTTCTAGACGTCAGCTGTGAGTTCGAGACTGTTGGTCATATTGTGTATTCTCTTGCGAAGGTTTCTTTTCTTGTTTCCAGTGAAGAAAATGTCCACGGTAGTGTGATGGTTGGTGAAAAGTAACATGGTTAGAGTGGCTTCTTTATTTGTGTTCGAAGAAATACAGTACAAAATTGCGTTAGCAGTGTTCAAAGTGATATCTTGTTGCGATGATCCGACATGAGTTCTTATGTGAAAATTGAAATCGTTGTAGTTTTATATATCAGACCTTTAACAAAGAAACGATAAAGCTCTCAGCGCTGATCAGTCCCTGACGGATGCGCCATGTATTCGACTTCATTAAGTATCGTTTAGAGGTGGTCAAATGCATATCTGGCCTATACAATGACTCGAAGTGGCCTAACGATGTATCGAGCCAGTGCTGCTATCCTCGCAGACAAGTCTGGCACCAATTTGCCAACTCCGGATGGTTAGAAGGCTTGGTGGGCCATGGGCGCTGGGATCGATTCCGCGTGTGTGTTGCAGGGCGCCTCCGGCGACTACGCCACACGCGCCCTCATAGCAGAGGTTTAGTGACATAAATGTTACGACATTAAAAGGAACAGAGTAAAAACGAACGAAGAAGTTCGAGGTTGGGGAGAAACAGATTTATCTAACACGTCTTTTCTCGGACCTTGTCTGGCAAGTTATCATCAAGGAAGTTTACTTCAATTTCCCGTAGAAAGTAAGACTTTTAGGAGAATTCTTATTGACAGAAAACAAGTTGTAATTATAAAAATGATAAAAATTGCAGAAGCCCTCATGGCATTGTTTTTTCTGGAAAAAATGGCTGCTATGGAAACGCTGCCTGCTTCTCGCATGTTAACGGCTCCTCTGGGACTCCTTTCAGCTGTTTGCAAATAAATGTAGGTGGTCCGGCTTTCAGTGAAGAAATAAAATTCACACATCCCGTTAGAGTTTTGGGTTAAAAATAACCCAATGGCCTGCGCGTCAAAACGGAGAAATCTAATTGACTTTTAAGACGAAGTGCTTTAAAAAGAGTAAATGAAAGTGCGTTCAGGTGTGACACTATTGCAACAAAAAAAAACGATAATCTCATATCTTTTCTTCCTCACACCATTAACGAAAATTTAGTTTTGAAGTTTTCTTTTGTAGGACGCTATTGTTCTAGTTGATTTCAAGAATATTTGGAAGAGTGGAGCTCTTCATCTTTAGCAAGAGGTGACGTCCACCGAATTTCGACAAATTTTTGGTGGAAGGTCATTTACTTAGATATCATTGTTTACCCTTTATTTGCTACTGTTATTTCTCATCACAGAATAGTATTGAAATACAACTACAATAATGCTGAGATATAAGGAAACTCGGAACCCCAGTTTAGCTTCAAACCTACGATTACCCTTTCCGGTGGCTCAGATATTATCCACCACTACACCGCCCCCCTTGTTTTCGCCTTCCTTTCCGTCAGTTTCTTACCCTAGTCGTGCTATCAGCAATTATCCGTCGGCAGGAGGGATCTGGAGAGCACAAATCGGCATTGAACTCAGCTCAAGTGAAGGTGCAGTGAAAATCACAATACAACCACGACGATGCTGTGATATTCGCAAAACTTGGACCATGGGCCAGATTAAAACACGATTACCCATTCTAGGTGGCTTGTGTATTACACGGGTCCTAGGAAATCACGTTTAACTTTTTATATACTCTCTAATATTTTTTCATAACACGGTTGAGGGTTTTGCTCATATCTCAATATCTTTGTGGTTGTACTCAAATACCATTTGAGCACTCATCACTTATACCACTTGCGGTCCCATTGAATCGGCCAGTTACTCGAATGAGTACAAGCGAGCGATGTTCAATCACTCCTATCACACGTTAAAGAACATACGTGGACTCCGTTCGCTCGAAGGACCCGAAGAACACCAGATATTAGGTATGATAATTTTCGATATGCTTCTTGAGCAAAAGTAGGTTAGGTATGTTACTCTTTTGTTTTCTGTTTTTGCGAAGAAATTATCCACGGGCAACTTGTTGACCTCTCCCGTGGCATTTATCTTTTGCTGAAATTCCGGAAGCAAATGTAGAAAGGCTTTGCTGTATATCTCGTTTCGAGATCAAGGACACCAATAGTGGAGCCTGAGTTTAAGGTTAACCATTCTGAGGAAGTACACAACTATTTGCAATGGATGAATGATTGAGTGTTCGGCGTCGATCAATCCCTTCGGGATGCATCATGCTTTTCTTTCGATTTCTTCAAGTATCGTGGAAGTAACTGAACATATATTTGACTCGTCGGAGCCTATAAATCTGCTACGCCTGTGTTCATATTCTCCCTAGACAAATCTGGTACCAATTTACCGAACCCAGACGTATGGAAGCTGGAGGCCTTCGTTTGGCATGAGAGGTTGATCCTTGTGTACATTGAGCTAATAATCAATGAGCTACGCATGCTCTTGGAACTGAATTAATAACAATCTCCTTCTTGAGTTTCATAAGTCAAAGGGCACTTGAAAAGATGAACTTAATTTTAATCAATGAAAAAATGCACAGCTGGAGTTAGCTGCTGTTTTATTCTACCGAATCCAAACGGGTTATGTTTACTGTTTGAGGAGATTAATTAAATAAATAAGAGAAAAGTTTGACAGTAGAGGAAGGTTTTCAACAGATTCTATTAGATGCTTTTTTCGTCTATGTGCAACTATTTTTCAAAGAATAGAAAAAACATTTCTCCACTGCTCCGCCTATCAATCACGTCCTGTTTGGTACGTGCACGAATTTCATGAACTCAAGCAGTTTGTTTCTCGTGTCGCATAGAACGTGCACGGATTCTACATCGTATATTAACGAGCTTCATCAGACAATTCATTTCTGCTCTCTGTGACATTTGTATGAGTTTTCATCAAATAATTTGATCAATCAATCGTTTATCGTATCATCTGATCTGTGCACGATCTATTTATGATATGTGCACGAATATCATTAAATAATCCGAAGCTTCGTTCTTTCTTGTGCCGTTCGTTTGCCCACGAATTTTTCAACCAGAGTTCAATTTTCGCCGACGACTTTTTTGTATGAGATTGTGTAGCGGCGTGCGGACGGGGCCCGCTTTCCCAAGTGCACATTTGTCTGGCGCAGAATCGGGTTTTTCTTTTTTTTCTTTCTTTCTTTTCTTGTCGAACTTCTTCGCTCTTGACATTATTGGAAACGATTTTTATGTTGTTTATAGTAAATAGTACTATCAACAATAGAAACTGATAGAGCAGTAATGTGATTCGATATTGTGCAATGAAATGCTATTAATGAATGTTTTCATCATGTGTAAATATGACTCTCAGTGCGTTTGATTAATAACAAAATACGAAAAAAAACTGCATATAATGCTTGACTTACCCACCCACTTAATCTTTTCTAAAGGTCACTAGATTTTGTCAACATATTTTTGCAAATTTTTTATTATTAATGTGCCTTGTTTCATTGGTAAGCTAACACGAGGTTGATAAAGATGCCTCCTCGGCTAACGTTTCGACGGCTTTGTTTTCCTTAGAGCCGATGATTGCAGTCGACGTTCACGGACGTTCGTCTTCTCGATCTGGTGTCTTCGTTGTGCAGCGAGGCCAATCTTCTTTACTGGAACATCTCTCGAATGAGCCATACTCAGCCGGAGATGCCCTCATATACAGGATTTTTCTTAATGATAGTCGTGATTGTCCAGTGATAATAACTTGTTTATCCGGACAATCAATCCTGCAGAAGTCGGCATCATTATTAGCTAGTACAAAGCATAACAATATCTTTGTAGACCGACTTTCACTTAACTTCGGTATAAGTGACCAATGTACTTTGTTTCACTGATAAGCTAACACGAGGTTGTTGTCGATGTCTATCCGGCTTGCAATGAAATTCTTTTTATTAGCTTTGTAGCTGGAATTTTATATGCAAGCTGCTTTCATCACGTTTTTTCGCTCTCTATGAATTTCCCTCTTCAGCGAATTTTTTTTTATAAAAGTTGCTTTTCTTTTGAGCCTAGCCTCGCTAGAATATATCCACGAATCAGATCTGAGTGAATGGTTTGACAAATGTATATAGTTTAGTCCACTTGATAATATAGTTAAAATAACAGAAATTTGATATTCTTTCTTCAAAAATCTGAACGCAAAGCGACGAATTCTACGGCAAAGGCGATCCATGAAATGTCTCGGTTCATGTCCACTCCTTTCACTTCGTTCTCTGACTTTCAGTGATTCTTTCGTTGAAATCATCACAGTTTCTTTGATACGTCGTGTCTTCCCGACTGTTTTTCCTCTGTATCAACACATTTTACGGACCACGTTGGGTTTCTTTTTTTGAGAACAACTGCTGATATACATACTTTTTTTGTTAACTAAGCCAGTTTGCAGAGGAGTCTTGGACCCGATAGATTTGTAGAAGAGGTTAATTTTGTCACCTTGGGCTGGACGTAGTTCCTATAAATTTTTCTTTCGTTCATAAGATTGTTAATTTAAAGCTTACAAAAAATTGAATTGAAACACGTTTTTGAATTGTTAGCGTTTAAAAATGAGAATGAAATGTAAATTTACATAATTTGAAAAGGGTTAAAAACGCAAGCACTGCAGATGCAAACATCGAATCGTCGAAGATATATTGGGGAACTGCATGGCGTTCTATTTTGCGAAATCCAGACTGTTCAATCGCTTTGGTGCTGGAAATACGAGCTTCGTCGAAGAAAACCAGAAGAACAGACGTTTCGTGAGCTTCAGAAAAAGAAGGATTTTGTCGTTACGATACGGCAAAGTTTGTAGTTTGTTGACAAAGAGGTGCAAAATTTAATGCCTTTTATTTCAATGAACGAGGTTCCGTATGAGCACAGAGGTGCCGGCTTAATGTTAGTAAAACGGGTGTTCATTCCGCATCGTACGCATTTAAATCAATGCGCACTGTTTATAATGCGGTATATGTTTAATAAAGTTTTCATTAATTTCTAGTGCATTTTGGAGTTTTTCAAGTGCAAACGTAAGCCACTTACGACAGTCTTCAACGCACCGTTCTTTTTCTGTTAGTTCAAATCGATCCTTTTGCAATTGGAACTGCCTAATTCATTCTAATGGGTGCCTTTCAAAGATAATGCTTTCCAAGTTTCATCCATGAGATCTTCTATAATACACTGGATCTCAATATATTGTCGTTTCTTTCATTTTTCTATATCTTTCTTTTCATGTACATTTGGCCCTTCGGGTTTTTCTTTATCATACCTTTGAAGAAATCCATCACATCAACGAATTCGCTTTGTTAGTTTATCTTTTAGATATCTTCATTTAGTCCACTAATGTGTCCATAATTTCCTTTACAGATGTTTCTTTGAATTGAATATGTCAAATGAAACTAATATTTACCAATCACTTGTAGTCGTACAGTATGTCTATCTAGGTATACGAGTGCTACGAAAAAAGTGTGCTTGAACTATCTCGCAACACTGGCATTTACGTTTCTCCTTCATATTTCGTTTCAAGAGACTGGTTCTATCCGTTCTACTCCTCACTCCATTTGATTTCCAATTCTTCTTCACAACATTCGTCGATCATGACTTCTTCGGATGACCGCTATCTGGCAGATTCTTTTGAAGTTGTTGATAGAGTGTTTTGACATAGGTGGATTATTCTCTATTCTTCAGATGTTGCTAACTCTTTAATTCGCTGTGAATAAGATTATGGTTGACCGGAAAGTTTTATTATATTTGTAATCTTCCTCGAGTTCAATACTCATTGCACATACCTCCTCAAATTTTGGGTTCCAATTTAAGCCGTAGATTTCTTAGGAGACGTGTTTCTAAAAAGCTTCGAATCCCCACATCGCTTACAAAGCGTAAAGACTAATATTCTGCATCCAGCACACGTACCATATGCATTCGTCTTAATGTTCTATTTTTTAGACATTCGTTCCACTATGAACTTCGTTCATTAAGTTTCATCGACGGTCGGCGTTTCGTTACTGTTCGGTTGCTGTCCGAACGGTGGTTGGTTTCACTTCATCGTTTTTGCAAAGCAACATGACAGCTTGAGTTTCCAGTTTTCACTTTATCGCACCGCATCATTCACTTATCTATGATGTTTCATAACTACTAATTTATAAATTAGTCGTAAATCCAGCAGTTATTCTAGGAAAATATGCTTCATTAGGAAAATGTGAAGAAGGAAGCGGCCATTAATGTGCAATTGTAGATTCACTACGTTCTTTGTAAATTCGACCATCATCAGTGTTCATTTTCTAGATTTAATACTGTTTCTTCGAATATTGTTCTTTTTCTACTAATGAAAATGCAGAGCGTTCGGCGTTGGTCAATCCTTCAAGGATGCGTCACGCATTCTACTCCATTCGTAAAAATAAGGTCGACTTCTGCAGAACGAACGGCTTGGTTTGCTCAGAGGCGAGATCCAACCAGCTCGAATAGAATCCAGTGTTCATTGAATTTCGATGCATGCTACCTCAAAACCTTAGCAGCATATACGTGATCAAATCACAATAAACAAAGACTATTTGACATGAAAAACGAAGTGAGTTTTGTTGCTTTTCTTGACTTTTAACGCAAACACTGAAGTTATGAAGATCCTGCTTTCTTAGGAGGCGATAGCGAAGACCTTCGAGCAAGCGAGATATTAGAACTAGAAAATATCGTTTTCCCAAGACCAATTTTCTATTAACCTCGGCACTAATCAATAACTCGTCCTTTTCTTCATAAGTACACGTGGGGTTGTTATTGAACTACTTTAAACTGTAAAAAGTTAGCAATGTGATCTCGACTACAGTCTCAGCTTAACTGAGTTCATTGCCAATTTGTGGTCTCCAGATCGATCCCGTTAACAGCTGATTGCTGAGGGCATCATTAGGTAAAAAACTGGCTAAGATAAAGGGAAAGCGACAGCTTCAGTGGTGCAGTGTGTAGCACGTGAGTTTCTGAAAAAGGTAACTAAGGTTCGTTGTGGCTGCTGTTCGAGTTTTGCAAATATCTCAGCATATCTCAGCAAATATCAAACTCTTTATTCGCAGAAGCTAAGGTTTCGGTAGTTTCTGCCTTCTTCAAAGACCGGAATGGTCATGCTGACATCCTATCTGCTCAGTCAAACACTTTTATATCATCAACAGATCAAACTTAATGCATAAGTTTTTATTCGCATAGTAAACAGATTTTTTTAAAATGCTACCGCGTGGCGCAATAGTCGGAGGCACCCTGCACACACACAAGGGATCGATCCCCGAGCCTCTGGCATATCAAACCTTACGTCCCTCCTGGGTCGGTAAATTGGTACCGGGCTTGTCTGGGTGGATAGCAGCACTGACTTGATACATCGGTAGGCCACCGCGAGTCACTGTGATGGCCAGATATGCATTCAATCACCTCCAAACGATGCTAAATGAAGTCGAATGCAAGGCGCATCTCTCAGAGATTGATCAACGCCGAGAGCTTTATCTTTCTTTTGCTCACCGGTTTCTATGAGTTCTTTGCTAAGTATTCCACGTTGAGACTAATCATGTAAAACCAATATGGTAGTAGTGATGAAGAAGGCATAATCCGCCGCAACGTTAGCTATTGTGAATAAGTAGCCTAATAACAACCTCCTGGGCACTTGTGAAGAAAATGACGACTTAGATCGCTTTCATTTCCTTTCTATAACCAAATCCTACCTTAATACGACACCTATTTTAAGCCATTCGTAGCAGTTATTGAGAGGAGAAGACGAATGTTGCACTTGGATTTTTTCCTGTAGTGAGGAGAACCCGTTAGGAAGTTTTTTATTGCCAGTGACGTCGACAAACTTCATGCTGAAGTCAAATTAACTGACTTCATTGACATCATTCGTTTTTTTAGCTGGCTTAAGCAATTATCACCTCAATTCATCGATTTCACGTCTTCTTCATTAAAATTTTTCTTACGTTGAGTGCTAACCATCTTCAGTTCCACCCTTTTCGTTTTTATCCAAGTTGTCACAGATTTCGTGAAGTTTTTGTTTCGCGAGGCTTGTTCTTTAAGCAGGAAAAGTTTACTTAGGATTTATCATAAACAAATACTCCTGCTGTTGTTATTGTTCTGGTTGAGCGATGCTCTTCTCAGCACTTATTACTGCAATACATATTGCATACTGTAGTGTTGGTTCCGTACTGAGGTATTAGTTCCATACCGCTGACCTTCGTTGATTTCCCATTATTTTTACCATGAAATTGCTCGGCATACGAGATCTTTTGAGAAGTCGAAGACTAAAATGTTCCACATTGATGAATCCATTAGAAATATGCTGCGCATTGGATTCCATTGGTAGCATCGGAGAGGTGATTAGATGTGTTAGCCCATGCAGTGACCTCCACGACTTAATAATACATCGGACCAAAGTTTTTACCTTTCTAAGCCTGGCATGAAGGGCGCATGTGGCGCAGTGGTTGGAGGCGCCACTGCGCCACACACATGGAATCGGTCCCGGCGCTCATGGTCCAAGTCTCCCATCCCTCCGGGGTCGGCGAATTGGTACCAGATTTATCTGGGAGGTAGCAGCACTGGCTGGATATATCGGTAGGCCACCGCGAGTCATTGTAAAGGCCAGATATGCATTCAATCACCTCCAACGACACTTGATGAAGTCGAATGCATGGCGCATCCACCAGGGAATGATCAACACCAAGAGCTTTTTTTAAACCTGGCAGTATGCACTTCAGCGCCGAAGTGTGGGTAGTTAGTCCCGGGCGCGGAATCGAACGAAAGCCTGTGTATGCATTGCAGGCCACCTCTAACCATTGTGCTACAATCGCTTGGTCTCACAAAATCTTTTTTTAAAAAGTACAGTTTTTAGAAATTTTATGCCAGTTGCCAGCGAAAAAATTTGGAATACAATAATAATAAAAGCCATGAAAAAACCTGACTCAAAGTTTATTTTATCAACGTTTAGTTCATCATTGAGCGTAGAGACGCATAGATCGGACGAGAAAGACTTTGACCCGCTGTACGAATACTTCAAAATAATGTAGTATAAGAAGAGAAAAAATCGGCATTTATGGCTATCGTTGCTGTTGGCATAACTTAATGAACCGATAACTATGAAATTACTGCTTGAATTCTACAGGACACTTGGACAAAAGCAAATTGCTCAAGGAGATCAACTAATAGGGAAAAGCGATAGCACTGAGAATAAACCGGAAAAAATCCACTTTAAGCCATGCTTTCATTGCCATGATTTGTGAGTCCCTCTAAAGAGAGATCTGCCACGTTCTGTTTGTAATTAAAGTTATCAGTGACAAATGAAGAAGTACATGTGGGGGAAGGTGTACGGAAGATGTGTGATAGCAAAAAGTACAAAGGAAATCATAAATTGATGAACAAGAAGCTTCTTGCACAATTTCACCTAATAACCCTCCCTGAAGTCAGTTACGCTGCTAGGACCTACTTCTTGTGCAGTATCCAAATAGCACTTAGGTGAATGTTTTAAGGAGAATAAACAAGAATATACAGGTAATTAAGCCTATCCTCGCAGTTCAGACCTTCGGAAAATCTCCCATATACGAGATCTAAGATAGTGCATGATAAGTCGTAGTAAAGTGCAGTGAACATGGCACCCGGTGGAAAAACGTAATAAATGGTGATTGAAGAAAAGCAAAAGAATGGAGACCGAGAGAAGTAAATGTCCGTCAGAACGGAAAACTACAGAATGGACGGACATGTTTAACACGTCTTTTATGTGGATCCGTAGGATGGGAAAGACTTGTGGGCTACAAGTAGTACTCACAACCGTCATATCGAAACAGAACTGTACTTTGGTAACCACAAGGAAGAAGCAACAAACATGCTGCCCTTCGAATGGTACATGAAAAAGAGCGCTCCACGCATTCAAGGTAGAGAAGTCTACCAACAGTAACTACAATGACTTTCCTGTGGCTCATTTTCTCTCGGCTCTCGTCATTTTTTCTTCAAGCTACTTGACATCACTGGAAAATACAAAACTTGGCTAACTCCATACTAGCTCATCACAAAATGATAAAAGATAAATCATTGTAAGTTGGTCAGTTTTTAAGGATCCCTCATGCACTAAATTCTTTCGGCAGCATCGTAGAAGTAGCTTAATACATAGTTGGTCTAAACAGTCGCTTACGGTATTCCTACTAGTTTAACACGTTCGGTGGGTTCGAACCAAAGATGATATATATAATGCAGGGCAGCTCTAGCTAGTGAGCTACACATACCCTAGTCAATTTTAATTTTGTTGAAAAAATGAGAAAATGTTTTTGTTTATTTCCTACGTCGCAGACAATGATTGTTAATGTTCGAGCACGTTCGATAGGATTTTGGGCTCTTGTATGTTTAGACACAGTTGAGTTCATTTCTTCGTAATGGGTGAGAAGTGAACGCATTCCATTGTTTATGAACTTGCGTAATTCAAGCTAATAGAAGTTTGAGATGGAAAGCTTTAAGGTCTTGGGAGTAGAAAAAATTCTTGTGGTTAGTAGGAAAGACGAAAGTGTGTTTGCTATGTAAACAATCATGTGAAGATATTTTTTTTTGTTGAAGATTGTGTAATTTTACGTCTCCCTCTACACATATCTACTAGGTACTCAGAAATACATGAGCGTTTAAAAATATTGTTTAAAATAAAAAATATTTATTGTTTTAATGTATTTTTACCAGTAGAGTATTTTTTGTAACCCGCAATATTAATATATTATTAAAAAGCTAATGTGTGCTTTTTAATTATGTTTTTATATTTTGCCAAGAGGTAATTTTTTTTACCAATTTATTTTGAGCATGGCAATTTTAGATGTCAAAAAAGAGTTTTCGTCAAATTTTCTTTTGTGCGCTCAAACTCGGCCGTAGTGGAGCAGAGACGGCAGCAGCATTAATGAAGTCCCCGGGTAAAGGTATTGTTGGTGAATCAGCAATCCGAACAGTTAAAGTTAAGGCAAGTACCCCATTAGGTACGTTTAAGACACAGAGACATAGCGGGAAAGATTTTGAAGCAGAAGTTACGATACTCCCACAGGTGTCGAAAACACAAGCGCGCAAAATTCTTGAGGCATTCTGGATTGATTCCAGGAATCCGAAAATGAACCGCAGAGAGGAGTGCTTCATTATCACGCGTGATTTTGAACAGTATTCAAAATTGTTATTCTGATGAGAGGGGCACATTACCCTTCCTTGAGAACTCTGCGTGGTTGGCCTCCGTGTAACATATTCAGTGGAGGACTCATAGAAAGCAATGAGTCTGCAAAGAAACTGTCTTTAGTCCGACTGAAATCTTGGTTTAGTGCATTTTCTGTTTGGTTATTAAGATATTTGGCTGGGTAGACAGCATTCTACTTGACCTTTCCAAGCTCTCAAGATGGCGAAATCCGCCGAAGCATCAGCTTGTTCTTCAATAAAGGATAAAATAACATGCCGCGTTTGCTCAACGAGAATACGAAGTGCGAACATAGTTCCGGAAATTCCGATTTGGTGATTTCGACCTCGAAGAAAGGAAGGCCAGGGACATCTTAATGAGCTTGATAACGACGAATTGAAGGTACTAATGGAAGCGAACACGCGAACAACTGTTCAAAAGCTTGCAGAACAGCTTGGTGTAAGCATAGGAACAATTTGCACTCGAATCGCAAAGGAAGCATTTTAAAAAACTCGAAAAGTGGTTCTCGCACGAATTAAACGATAGTCACAAAAATCGTCGTTTTGAAGTGTCGTCTGCTCTTATTCTGCGCAACAAAATCGACTCTTCGCTTGAACGAATTGTGACGTGCGACGGGAACTGGATCCTGTAAGACAACTGGCGGCGTTCGGCTCAATGGTTGGATTGCGATCGGATTGCACAGCACCTCCCAAAGCCGAAATTGCACCAAAAAAGGTTATGGTAAATCAGCCACAATGGTTCTGAGATATTTGCAAAAACCTTGCTGTGGAAAAATGTAGCAGGCAGTGAATAAAAAGATTCGCATTGTGATTTCGACTGCAGCATTAGCATAACTGGGTTCGTCTGTCTTGAAAGAATTTCTCCGCTTCTCTAATCCAATATATGCTCCATGTTCTCCCTAAATCAATCTCGGTAACGGGTGATTGCTGTTGGGACTGATCGATAGAACTAGCTGAGAGACAGGCGAAACGAAGGACCCGCATGGTGTGGTGGTGAACGCGTTAGCACCCAGAAAGGATAAAGCGCATTCGCTCCCCACCGCAGACACCTGCGGTGCGGAGTTTTGCAAATATCTCAGCACCATTGTGGGTGTGTCACACATAATACCTGCAGTAAGAAACTGTAACAAGTAATAAATAAAAAACTAACGGTATGGTGACTGTTTGGTGGTCTGCAGCCAGGCTGATTCATCACAGCTTTTTGAATACGGGCGAAACGATTACGGCAGAGAAGTATCGCCAAAAAATCGACGAAAGGAACCATGAGCTCCAAAACCAACGATCGGTGTTAGTAAACAGAAAAGAGTCAGTCGTTTTCCAAGACAACGCCCAGCCTCATGTTGTGGAATCAGAGCTGCAGAAGTTAAATGAGTTGGTCTAAGAAACTTTGCGTCGTTCACCATATTCATCGCTTACCGACTCTCACTTCTTCAAGCACCTTGACAACTTCCTGCACGAGAAGTGCTTTTTACAACAGAGGAGTGGAAATTCTACCCTAAATAAAAACGGGAGAAAGTAATTAGTATCTTAACTCTTTTATTTACTGCCTTTTTCTTCTTAATGGCAGGGTATGTTGTGAAATATAACTCGTATGAAGTGCTGAGATACCTGCAAATCTCCAGACCACAGGTGTATGCAGTGGGAAACGAACACGCGCTGTTGTCCTTACCAGGGAGCAGCGCACTTCACCACTACACCATCCAGTGACCCGGATGGTGTGGTGGTGAAGTGCGCTGCTCCCTGGTAAGGACAACAGCGCGTGTTCGTTCCCCACTGCATACACCTGTGGTCCAAAGTAATTAGTGTTTAAAATTTTTCTAACTTTTCGGTAAACTTTAATTCCTTTTTCAGATTTCGACACTTGCTATCATTAGCATGTGAGCGGATAGCACAGTAGTAATGGCGTTTTTTACAAGCATAGTGTTGGTTCGATCTCCCTTCGGCTCAGCAAACCTCTCACACCACTGGAGTCGAGAAATCGGTATCAGACTTGCCTGCGTTCAACTCACTCCTTCAGATCTACGCCGGAGCAATCTAGTACGGCTATCTGAGGACTCGGGGAAGAATTGACTCGACCAGCATTCTACAGTATTCAAAAAGAAGGCCACAATCTTCACGTAGCACCCGAACCCGCACGTGAAAATTTTGAGGACCTTAGTGGATAATGGATGCGAGAAAACGAATGTAATGCAAGAAAATGCTGGAATCTCCACAGCAAATGTGAAGATGAGTCGTCCAAAAAAAATTATAGCATAGCAGAGATAAAGTAAAATTCTCCATCGAGAATTATCCGATTGTCTCTTTACATAACAGTCCCTACTTAATCATGCAACTTGGATGAGTGAATTTGGGGATGATGAGGTGAGAATAGACTGGTTTCTTAAGGTATCTAATTATTCTACTACAGTACACCGCATTCCTTAAGGTTTCCATCAAAGGACAAAAAACGATGAAGCTTTTGGAACTAAACCAACCCTTAGAGATACGCTATGAATTCGACTCCATTCGTAGCATCTTAGAGGTTACCGATTGTATATTTGTTTTGTGCAATGACATCTGAAAGTCTGTTTATATATCACATCAGTGTTCTTGTCCTCTCAAACAACTCTCGTAGTAATCTGTAGAGCTCGGAGATATGGAGACCTTAGTTTGCCCTTATATCCATTGCTTCATCATTTTTGGTAGTGCAGTGGCCAACTGGCATAAGTTCGCTTTCTTTCAGCTTTCTTTCAAAGTTGCAACGGAAAATCGCTGGCATCTTTTCAATTTGAATACCAAGCTTTTGTAACAGTTCCCAGGATCGACTTCCTACTAACCTCGGCATCGGATTATAAATTCGTCGTTTTTTCTTTCAGCAAACGCGAGGTTGTTAAACAGCATACGTTTACTTCCATACAATAACACAGATACAACACAATCGTAGCTAACGTTTCGGCAGTATCGCCTTCTTCAGAGCCGTTTTTACGTGCCTTCCACTGAGGAGGAGCTACTGATCAGCCACTGTTTAATAACCTCGCGATTGCTGAAAGAAAAAACGACGAATCAAGCTTTTGCTTTATACTTCTAGTGTCGTGCTACTGGAGTCGCCTTTGCCGCCTACAATACAGTTAACCATGGAGTTAGTTGAACAAGTATAAGTAAAGTGCACACTTGTTCTGGTCGTGCTGTACATCTGCCCACTAGATTTCGCCCGCACGAGCGAGCGGCATCATGATCGTAGTCATTTCTGCTATGAGGTCATCAACTTTTACTGCTGATTTCGGATGGAGAATATGTAGAACAATCGTTAGAGGTGTTTCCTAACATTCTCGTTTGCAAATTTCGTTCCAGTTAAGTGTTACATCCACCCAGGGTAGGCAAATTGGCACTGGGTATCTTGGAAAATAAAAAGACTGAGTTGATATTTCGCTAAGCGCTTTTAAATCACTGTATGGGACAAATATGTATTCCTTCACCTCAGCAATGCTTAATGGAGTTAAATTCTTAGAGAAATGATTAACACCAAATGCTTTATCCTTTGTTCTTCGTTTGGAGACGGAAAACCAATGAGTAACTCATTCCAACCCCTGCAAAGTATACGCGTGGGTCATTCGTAGAAGTATATACAAGACTGCCACGACCGACTTTCTATTAACCTCGGCATTGATCAAGCGATTTTCTTCGTATTTTTGTTGAGCAAACGCGAGGTGTTATTATTCTTTGTTCACGATTAAGCTGACGTTTCGGCGGATTTCGCCTTCCTCAGAGCCGCTTCCTATGAGGTTTCCACTAAGTATGTCACGTAGAGACCAACCGCACAGAAATCACGTGGAAGTATAATGTCTATATACAAGACGTTTTTCTCGAAAGTCACAATGACCGGCTCCCATGTGCTTTCTAGCCATTTGATTGCAGGCTTTTTGTCGAATCGATGAGCAGAATATGATCTGCTTACTCGCAACCATACCCACGAAGAGGTAGATGAATATGATAGTATTTTAGCAGACTGTATGAGTCATTTCAACGTAACAGAGATACATACGGCTGGTCCGATGGATCCACCTAGGTCTAGAAAAAGTGCATGCTTGTTTTTTACGCCCTTTTAACCTCCACGTTCTCAGCAGTCGTCACGACCTGAGGGTTCGCCCTCTGCTGCAGTTTCAACTACCGACGTTTCCGTTTGTCATCAAACCAATCAACTCATTATTGCCAACATGCGATAATTCGTGAACTATTGAACTTAATAGAAACTATTTCTCTATTATCGAGGTTTAGAACTTCACATCTATTTTTCTTGAATTTCTTTCGTTCAAAATAAAGCCAATTACTATCTATTAGTGACATAATGTATAAAGGTTAAAGGATAAAACTCTACCTTTGATCAATCCCTGAAGGATGCGCTATGCATTTGACTTAACTAAGCATTGTTGAAGGTGATTGAATGCATATCTGGGCTTGGTACTGCTATCCTCCCAGATAGGTCTGGTACCAATTTGCCAACCCTAGAAGGATGGAAGGCTTGGTGCGCCAGGGATCGGAAATCGATCCCATGTGTAATACGGAGCGCCTTCTACCACTGCGCTACGCGGGCCCTATATGCATTTTTACACATATTTGATTGTTATTTGAACAGCTATAATAGATACCTAGCTTTCTCAAAAATTTCCATCATTCCCAAAAAATTCTTTGTTAATTTAACGCTTAAGATAATTTATTGAAGATTATTACTAGTTAACTAACAGACATTCTACGTATAGAGATGACGATTATCCTTGCCAGCAGAGGAATTACTGTACTTTTCGAGTATTTGATCGCAGTTTCGTCATTAATTGAGCAGTCTAGAGTTATTCGTGAGTAATATGAATGAACAAAGCGTTCGTTTTGAGAGTTATTATTGCGATTCCTAAGACTAATGTAAGTTTTTCTATGGATTGCCGCGTTGTAACGTTCGCCGTCGCGTCGCGGATTTTCCACTGCCGCTTCCTATGTAATCAAAAACACTCAAAAACACTTCATTTACTTCATTATAAGTGTTTTTTTCTCTTCCAAGCCTTCCACAATAATTTAATGAGCTTTTTTTTCGAGAACTTTCCATCGAAAAATCCATGAAATACGAAATGATACAGATAAGAAATCAGCTACGATGTGATTTCAGCGACAGTTGAATGAGATTCATTTAGATACGATCGTAGCAAAGAATTTGCCTCAGCGTTTATGCACTGGTGTTAGAAAAGCTTCGTGGTGCTAAGTGTAAATTAGATGTTTTAGATTAACTTTTTTTTGTAGAACGAATGAAGCTTATCATCCATCCGCGCTATGGCTTCCCAGTAATATTCTCCATGGAAACTGAATAGTTTTGAAGTTTTCCTTTTTTCCCCTCCATTGTTTATTTCAGCCAGTGTATCACTTTTCCATATTTTTTTATGGATTTTAACGCATTTGTATTCTGTCATGTTCATTTTTTCTGCTATATTTTATCAGGTCCTTTCTTCATCGTTCACTAGCTGCTTTAATTTTTCCAAATAGTGTAAAAAAAAGTTTTTTGAGTTAAGACACTAAAAGAACTCTGATGTTAAGTGATATCCATTCACTTACTCGTGCACGCCCTTATGCGCTGCGCTTGCCGAACTGAGTGGGCGAATTTCTGAGGAATACTTTTTCTAGCCACCATAGAATAGCATTTTTCCCAGGTATTTTTTTGACTTTTAATAATCTCAGTAAAAATGAGTTGTAGAAAATGTTAACGGAACCACTGAATGAATTGGAAAGTTCGTATATGTAATCAAATTTGACAAAAGCCTTCATTTCAGCATTCGCTATTATGACGTTGTTCAGAAAAACTTCTCACCTATCTCCAGTGCATCATAGTGAGAGACTGTCGTCGTCGTACAAGGATTCGTCCAATATTTCTTTATCACCACCTCTGCCTAATGTTAGGAAATACTAACGAAAAAAACGAAACACTGACCACTATTATGTGATTCATAATTGGAACATTTAAAGAGATTTCTTGAGCACCAGCAACGCATTGAAACAAAGGCGTGTTCTAAATCGAGAGTGTAGAATAATGGCTAGAAGTTCCTTTCAATACGCACGTGGTCCTTGGTTCAAATTCGCCCATCATGCAAACGTAGCGCGCTATTCTTGCGTGGTAGGCAAATGGTACAGCGGAGACCTCATGGTACATTTTTTTTTATTTTTCTAGGTCTCTGGTACTCAACAACTAGCTTCGAAATAGGAGCTTTCTACCATCGCTTGCAACAACAGCAGCAGAAAAGAAGCTGGGTGATCCGTCTTTCTTTACGTACTGGTCGACTAAACACTCGGCACTAGCATCTGCTGTTCTGCTAAAAGCAACAAACTCGACCAAAAAAGATGATCTTTTGCAATGAATCAGCTGTTTCGGACTTTATTTGACCAAGAGTGTGCTATTTCCAATAAGAAAGAAGAAATGTAGCAGTGAAGAAGGGATTTATCTCGAGATTTTGAGCAGTGAAAAGACTGAACATAAAAAGTGCTTAAAAGTCGAATACGCCATCATTTTGTCTACTGTTCATGTGGTCCAGTCGCTGTAATCGATTATTGATCGAATCGATTCGGTTATACTTCAATGGTAACTTGTTGTTGCTGTGAGACGTGTAAGCGGTGTCTTTTGTAAGATGATTGTTATTACTCTAAGGAGAATCATAATAGATATTACCGTAACCATCTGAAGCTGTTTGACACGTAGTAATTTCGTTTTCGAATCACATATTACAACTATGTGTGTGGATGGCGCTTGTTCCTTTGAGGGCGGGTGTGAAGATTTTACGTACTTATCGCTACTGTGTGTGGGTGTGTGTGTGTGTATTTATGTATATGTGTATGTGGTGATTGACCGAACGAACACTATCCAGTCAAGCCAGCCAGCCTGCCAGCTGGCCGGCTGGATAGCTTGCCTGGCTCTCTGTCTGGACGTCTAGGCCGCAGCTTAAGCTGCTGCACTTAAACGGCGAATATGTGATAGAAGTCTTTTTTGTAGAGTGGTACGATATCGATCTAAGAGAAGATTGAACGTCATCGTTGTCTTCGTCATGGGAGTGTTGCGACATTCACTTTGGAAAAATTCATCACTTTTCTTTGCCATAGAAGAAACAAGTACTGCTTCTATTCTATTTCACAGTTGTTTCATCTATACGTGTTTCTTATATGCTCATCTTCCATTAAAAGTATAAGATAAAATCAACTAATCATCAGTTAGAGATAGTAAAAAAATGAGTCGCTGTTGACGTGTGAAAACTTTCAACTGGCCGACGACGACAGTTTCCCTTCGTTCATACCGCGACGTCTTGTTGACATTCATACCCCATGCTTCATCCGTTCGCTTCATTTTCTCTCATGTTCATCCACTGTTATCGTTCTGAAAGTAGTGAGCATTGGAATTTCCTACACCCATAATGTCTTTACTGATTTTTTTCAGGCTCCTAGAGCTACTACGGTCGCTTAGCGATCATCACCGAACATTTTGTGAGAGGAGTCCAACTCCAATTAGCTTGAAGCATTCTCGTATATAATGTGAGTAGTCGATTTAAGTTCAGTGTTCTTGTCTTTTCAATAGTTTTAAGAGCTTTCTTTTATTAGAACGATGCTGTTCTGCTTAGGTGCTATTCTGTTCCGATCTGTTTTTTATTTTTGATGGTACTTTTATTCTGCTGTAAACTTTTGAAAGCTCAACATTTCTATGGAAATGACTGAACTGAGAAAAACGGAAAGATTGACTTATGTCAGAGGTAATCTTTTTTTGCAGTAATACTAGACCTAGTGCTTTTTTAGCATTTCGGGAAGGAAATGATCTTTTTATGGAAAAATTCGCCTCTTTCGTCGGGCGCTTATCTGAAAATAATGTTTTTCTTTTTCTGCGGGACACAAGAATCCGAGGAGGATACGGGAAAATCGTAGATCTGTTCATATTTAAAGATTTTTTTTCGGTTTGAATAAAAGGCGAATGGTGTTTTTCTTTTACAGAGTAAGTATTCCAAGTGAAGTTTACTCCTACAAATTTTCCTCTCTGTTTGGAAATTTTGTTTTTTGGATCGATTTCGACTCAAAGACTTCATATGGTAGCCAAATCGAGTCTTTAGTAGAAGTTATAATAGCGGATTTCACGGTAGTAATGGGATAAGTGTAGAGATTAGAAATTCGAGTTCTATTCTTTTATGATTTAAAAATGCCGGGGCCCGCACAACCAGTGAGAACGGGCCATTCAAGTATCACGTATCAGGTATGATTTAAAAAAAGAATGTTCCAAATGAAATGGAAGAGAAAGTAGAAAAAATAGCGAAAAATAGAAAAGGGACTTTCAAAACAGGATGAGTTGAATTTTTCAGTACACTAATAATGAAACAGTAACTCCCATGCCCGATTTTCTATTAATCTCGGCATTAGTCGAACATTTCTTTAAATTCTTGTTTAGTAAAAACGGGGTGTTATTTCATTTCTTTATTTACACACAAGCTGACGTCTTGGTGGATTTCGTCTTCCTCAGAGCCTGGAAAGGTCAAGTTGACCGCAATCTATACAGCCAGACACCTCCACATGGGGTGGATTATGGAAGGTGTTTGGCTGGGTAGATTGCGGTCAACTTGACCCCTTCAGGCTCGAAGGAAGGCGAAATCTATCGAAATGTCAGCTTCTGTGTTAATAAAAGAGTGCTTAGAAATTCTAGTGCCGTTCATTATTAATAAATAACAGAGGTGTTTTTTGCTTCATAAGATTAGAGCGAATGTTTCTAAATAGAATGCTGTACCCTGAATAAATAATTTTCCTTTATCGATTTCTCAAGTGCCTTTTTTCTCTTCTAAGTGGATTTAAAGCTCGGATATTCCCAGACATTCGAACAGGTTCAGTCTGTTTTTTCATGAGAAAATTTCTAATTGAGAACAAAATTATAAATGTTCAACATAAAGTCGTGCTTTTTCCTCAGATGTCTGACCACTTTAATCAACTTGCTGTCTCCTCAAAGAATTCTCCAGAGTTCTGAGAATTAAGTTTTTCCCTCTTTATGTAGTTTTCCCTCCTCATAAAACTCCACTTGAAAATCAACAATAATACTAATCAATATTAGCAATCGATTTATTTCGCTACGAATTTAGAATGGTTTCGCTTTGTGTTCGTTTGCCAATGTTCAATTCCTTTGATGATACCGCCTTTTATATCGCTCTAGCCGTTTCTAAGCCACCGTATTAAGAATAGAACTCCCTGTTGAGCGTGACCGATAGATAGATAATATGCGAGTCAGGGAAGAAATTCTCGGCAATTCGTCGATTTTCTTACACCACTGTTCGTTCGGCTGTTTTACGACTGGAAATGACGGTTTTTTTCTCATTCTTGTGGCAGTCTTTCGGCCGAAATGCTCGCCAGCCTCACTGACGGACGAACGGACTGAGTGAGTGAGTGAGTGAGTGAGTGAGTGACTGAACAGAACAGCATCAGACGGCATATGAGGGCGAATAGCCAGCCAAAAGGACTCTCTGCGATCGATGATTAATTATTCGTATGTACTCTATCGATTTTTATATTTTAACATTTTTTCCACAGAAAACCTAAGGGATAAGGCTTTTAACGTACCAACCCGTTAAGGGTTCGCCACGTATTCGGCATCATTAACAAAGTTATAGGAGTGACTGAATGCATATTTAGCGTGTATATATATCTTATGAAGGCGCGTGTAGTCCACAGGTTAGAGGTTCCCTGAAATGCACACAGGTTCTATTCCGCGCCCCAGGTTCACCAAGCCTTCCCGGCTTGGCAAAGTGATACCGGATCTGTCTGCGAGGATAGCGGCAGTGGCTCAATACATCGGTAGGCCACTACGAGTCACTGCATAGACTGAAAATGCATTGAATCATGTTTCACGATGCTTAATGCGGTCGCATCTCTCAGAGATTGACCAACAACGAAAGCTTTATACTTTATAATATGTTGCCGTGCTTGTTAATTTATCAAGGCAGCGGTTTTTCCTCGATCCTCCCAAGTTTAACACGAACTGGCCGACCTCTGATGAAGGGAGCCTTGGTTTTCCTGGAGTACTTAAAAACTGCGAATATTTATAATGAATGACATTTGTGACCATTAAGGGGTACGAAAGTAAGACATCACCTGTCACCTGTTTCACCTGTAGTCCCGTTGATCGTCGAGTGACTCGAACGGGCGCCAGTAAATCTTACATTTTTCCCTCTCGCGAGGCGAGAGTAACCCAGTGGGTTCTGCGCGCATTAGGGATTCGTCGAGCATCACATCTCTCTTCAAGGCTCATTGTGAAAAACTCTGACCGTCGGGTCGGTGGTCTTCCTGCCGTACTTTTGACATCTCGAGGAATCCAGTCACTAACGGCTCTTGCCCATCGGTTGTTATACACAAGCATTACGTGTCTGGCCCACCTTACCTTCGACTGTTTGGCGTATAGAAGGGCATCTTTGGTTTTTTATCGTTGACGCAGATCGGAACTTTGGATCTCATCCCTTACTTGTGTGACACGGAAAGCCCCTAGTATCGTCCTTTCGACTGCGCGTTCGATAACGCTAAGTGACCTTTCATTATGCTTACGCAGTGATTAGGTTTCTGACGCATACGTTGGGGCAGGAAGTACCGTTGAGTCGAAAAGGTAGGCACGGAGTCGGGTCTTCGTTGTCCTCTTCACTACATCCTCGATGCTCTTGAAAGCTTCCCAAGCCGCTCGTTTCCTTCTGCTCACCTCTGGAGCTGAGTCGTTCATCATATTGATTTCACGACTTAGATAGATATAACTGGAGCATTCGGAGATATTCGTTTTGCTGGGCGTGAATGGGGCGTGCGGAACTAATCCGTTCTTCATGAACATCGTTTTTGTGAGATTTAGTCAAAGACGAATCACTCCACAGGCTTTATCAAAGTTGCCAACCATAAGTTCAGCCTAGCTAATGTTTGGTGTCATAAGGACGATGTCATCAGCAAGGCGAAAATGCGAAAATGATGTAACTGCCGACCATCGATTTTCACTCCCATATTATCTCATTCCAATGTTCGCATGACTTTCTGTAGGATGGAGGTAAATAATTTTGGCGAGAGGATATCGCCTTGCCTAACCCCTCTTTTGACTCAATGTTAATATCGTTGTAAAATGGGGATATCTTGGTTGTTAAACTTTTGTACAGCTCACGAAGAATCTCTATGTACTGAGTAGGGACTCCTCGACTATCAAAGGCTTCCAAGACTGCTTCTTTCTCAACTGAATCAAAGGCCTTCTGTAAATCGATGAAAGTGAGACAGAGCGGTCTTTCGTACTTTCGCGATACTTCAATGAGTCGTGTTATCGTGTAGATGTGGTCCATCGTACTAAATCCTTTTCGAAACCCTGTCTGCTCACATGGCTGTCCTTCGTCTAGTGTTCTCCCAATCCTGTTTAGGATGACTCGAGTGAAAAGCTTGTAGGCGACAGACAGCAAGCAGAGTGTGCGATAGTTGCCGATATTGTGTAGATCACCCTTCTTGAACAATAACACGGTCTTGCTGGTTTTTCTCTGAGTAGGAACCTTGCATTCAGACAGGTAACATGTGAAAAACCGAGTCAGTGTGTTTACGAGGACTGGCGGAAGATTCTTCAGGTGTTCTGGTTTTATCCTGTCCGGACCTGGTGCTGCTCGATTTTTCACCGACGAAATGACATGTCGAATTTGGAAAGGGAGAACCGATGGTACAGCATATGTATCCTCCTTTATTTTATATGACGGAAGGTGAATGTGGCTATCGAAGAGATCCGAGTAGTATTCGTGAATTATTTTCTCCACTGTCTTTCTGAACGCTGTAACCGTTCTGTCTCGGCGCCGGAGTGCAACCATTTTGGTCTTGTAATTGGTGAAGCTTCGTTGATCTTTGCGAATGCTTTTCCCAGCCTCTGCAGCTTTGACCATTACTGCTGTTCTTCTCTTTTTAGGATCTTTTTTTTACTGCTTGTCTGCATTGTTTTGCAAGTTCGGACGTTACTTCGCGGTTGCCAGCAGCTCGTGCGATTCCACGCTGGCGTATCAGCTCGAGTGTTTCTGGAGATAAACCTCTCATGGTGACTTTCGACCTCTCAGCTTCCATAGCGCTAACGTGAAGATGTTGGATGAGCCGATCGTATTCTCCGTCGATGTTATCGACAACGGCATCTTCCAAACAGCCGACTAATGAATTAAACAAGTCCCAGTTTGTGGTGGTTCTGGGACACCGGTTTTGGAATTTAGCGGCCTTTTCTCCCTTAAAATCTTGCACGAAGGAGACGATGGTCTTATCCCGTGTAGAATTTCAAGACAACAGCGACATCGGTTAAGCAAAATCTTTTATTTACTATGATGTGGTTTATTTCGTTGTGGTACTCTCCATTGAGAGACTCCCACGTCCAGCGCTGAAGGTGGGGCTTCTGGAATTGCGAGTTACCATGGATTGTTTTGGTCGCCATGATAAACTTAGACAACCGCTCACTCTGTTCGTTCCCTTCTAATCCGTGGGTCTCAATGTGACCTTCTTCAGACTTTCTTTTTGGTCTATCTTGCCGTTGAAATCTCCAATGATGACCTTGGAGAATGTGTGGTCTTCTCTGTAGAACTTCTCCAAGTTCATGTAGAACGTTTCGAATTCTTGTTCGTCATAGTTTGATGTCGGAGCGTAAACGACGAAGATTGTAAAAGCCAAAATTGATCCACGTCTTTTTAATCGTGAACGTCTGATTCGGGTTTTAAGATGTTCGAATGAATCGATGTTCATGGACAAACTCATGTTGGCGAGAATGCAGACGCCGCCGACTCCTCTGCTGTCGCATGCTCCGAGGAACAGTTCTTCTCCGGTGTCATAGACGGCGTTGAAAAGCCGGCGTCTTCTCGTCTCGGCCAGGCCGATGACGTCGTGCTTTGTTCTTAGTCTTCTGTCGAGGACTCTTATGCAAGTGTACATGCATTGTAGATACACAACATCACCATAGTTCTTTGAAGTCCAGGCTGTTCCAATTGGTCCTGAGATTTTAGCAGCCTCTCCGTACTCGTCCTACCAAGCGCTGCGAAATTGCGAGCTCTTTCGGGGTCAGGAGAATGAAGTCCTTTTTTTTTTTTACTGTGTTTATCATTTTTATACCCACATATAGGTTGCTGGGGTCTGAACGTTGGCTTTAGGTATACTCGCAGGTAGCTTGCCAGATTCCCCCAGAGTCGCAGCTTACTTGTTGGAGGCGACTCATAACCGCCTCCCATATACTTCCATTGCGGGCTTTTGGCCGAATTGACTTGTAGAATACAATCCGCATAAACGAGAACGCACCTACACACGCATGCATGAATACGCCTAGCAAATACAGAAAGTATTTGCCAAATCAGAGCAGCAGAAACGGAGTCCATCCCTGGATCTACCTGCGTCTCAGAAAAGCAAAGGTCGCTTTTGGTCCACGATTAACCTCTATCCGCCACCTGGGAACGCACCACGTAGCCTCGCGACTAGCCGGCTCGAGATCTTTCATATGAGGGAGATCCGTGGCGAAACGAAAATAAGACATATAATAATTAACTAAAACAAGAACTTATTGTGTTCGATTGCGGTTTTTAACAACTATTTTATATAATATTTCAAACACAGGGCTAACAAAGGAAACTGAGAGCCTTTCAAGGTGAATAGCTCTACGATTTTTAAAATTCTATAAGAGGAACCTTCTAACTTAGATGTGAACTGTCCATAATGATAAAGTCTCTTGCTTTTATCTAACAGAGTCCGTAAATAGACACTTTTTAAATGTTGTAGCGGTTTGGCAGAGCTAAGGTTTTTCAGAACTTTTTCCCTCTCTTCGACTTGGCGGATTTACTTGTAGAGGTAAGAATCAAAGGATAATAATAATTGGCAATAAGGTTAATAAAAAGGTTATTAGATCTGCGTATGCCTGATAAAAAAAGTTGTTTGTAGAAGTAAAAAGTGTTCTGAACGTGTTGAATTTCAATTACGAGCATAAAATAAAGTTTTCTAAGGAAGGGTCAAAAATAGTGGTTCGTTTTTGCTGTAGATAAAAGGCTGCAAGGGTGTGGGAACGATGCAATGATGTGAAAGGTAGAAAAGTAGACCAGAAATCCTCGTTCTTGAGGCAAATGTTGACATTAGAACTGTTTCTAATGAAATTAATTCGTGTTACTGCACAGGGAAAGACAAGAAACCACGAACTTGTTCGGAAGGAATCGTTTTTGTTGCTGCTGTTGTTGTTGCTGCTGTGGTTGTTGCTGTGGCTGTTGATGTGGTTGCTGCTGCTGGAGCTGACAGTTATGACTGAGAACAACAGTTGTTTATAATATAAAAGCAAAACGGAAGCAGATGGAGTTTTTTATGGCAATAGTGTTAAACGGACTGCCATAAATCATCTGGTATCATTTGTGGATCCATGCTTGAAAATGGTGACGACGAAGATCTAAAGCTTGGAAGCAGAACAACCACTGCCTCAGATAGCTTAAAAAAACAAAAATAGAGTTTTGTGCTTTTTTCAGTAAGCAGACACGAGGTTGTTACAGAATTTATTAAGATACAATAACTAACGTTTCGGCGGTTTCGCCTTTCCCTCCCCCCATCCACAGTTATCGCCCATGTATTACTCTGTGCGGTTGCTATCCATCAACTAACTTAAGTACTTACAGCAAATAAACGGCTCCTAAGAAGGCGAATCCGCCAAAACGTCAGCTATTGTATCCTAATAAATTCTGTAACAACCTCGTGTCTGCTTATCGAAGAAAAACGTCGAATTATCAATCAATGCCGAGGTTAACAGAAAGTCGGTCGTGGGAATTGCTACGTAAAGATAGAGTTATTTTAAAATAGGTTAATAAGAAACAGAGTTTCTTCAAATTAAATTGCAGCTTCCTCTTTTTCGATAGCCTCTATTTCTTATTGTTTTCTGCCCAAACCGGTAATGCTTTTGACTGTATTAGTTCAGCCACCATTGAACATTTACCGTCCCTTTGAGTGATGTAATATAAATATGGTTGAATTTTTGTTTTGTAAATCGTAAAAACACCGTTTAAATCAATGTTAGAGAAAATTTTTATTCTAATGATGAAGTGGAATCATCACAAATCACCTCATTACATTTCTGTCGGACATACGAAAGCATAGCGGTGTATACTTTGAAGTAAAGGTTGCGATCATAGCGCACAAATCAAAATATCACCTCGCAAAACTCGTTAAGGTATTTAGATTAGACTTTGTGTACGTTTCAAAATCGACACGGACTACCTGAAAAGTTATTTGATGTTAAGGAAATCCATTCAGTACCGTAGTCTATATCATGACCCACATCATCAAATGAAATCGTGAGACGCTGCTGAGACGTTATTCTTTAAATGGGATGACTTCTTCATTTGTTCGCGATAAGTAATGTGAAAATTGTTGAAATACAACCTAAGTAAAGGCATAAGTCATTGTGAAAATGAAACACGGATGGAAACGAATGAAAGACTAGCGCGAGGAAGTCAAAGGATTGCGAGAGAGGGATTTCTCCACTCAACAGAAATAATCATTTACTTGCACATTTAAGTAAAAAAAAAAGAGAGAGAAGAAAAAAAAGAAAAGGATGTCAATAGTTGGTGAAGAGATGATCATTGTTCATGCGAACCCTTTTTCATACGTTTTTGTCAAACTACTGAAACATGGAACATCGTCACCGCAAATGAAAAGGTAGCGAAGATTTTAAGCTGCGTAAAACAATAAGAAATCCATCATACGAAATCGGATAGGCGTACTCCAAGGGTCGTTTTCATTTTTTTATGAACCTCATGGTCTCATCGATTTCAAACCGACAGATGAGCGCTTCATTTGTTTGAACGTCATCGGCATCAGCTGTTGATTTGTGATTGTGATTCGTGTGAAATTGACCATTTTTATCGATTTTTTGAGCACGAAGTGTGGTTATCGATCGGAATGCAGCGTGCACCAGTCAAAACGATTTTTTCCCCCTAATAAAGTTTTTTGGATTTTCGTGTGAATGGTGAGGCTACAAATGCCTCATTTCTGTGGATAGTGCACATATGCTCGCACATGGCGTGAGAATTTTTGTACTCTATATATCTTAGAGTTCACTACTTGCTTAAAAGTGCAAAGTTGGCACTATCTAATATATCTAATTTTAAACCTGCGTAATCCAACTGATGGCGTTTTAGTTAGATCGCTCTACCACATAAACGTCTTTGAACAAATGAGTGCTGTTCTGAACCAAAAATGTAGTGATAGATTCGTAAACTACTTATATTTCTCACAACTAGGAAGCGTTTAGCAACAATGGTGAAAGGTACATGCAATACGTACTTGGTAGCTGGTTCGAACTCGCTTTCACAGCAAACCAAACCCTCTATAACGTATTTGCTGCTCACTTGTTGTCTTGTCCGAGGAGGTCGAAAAGCATAATCAGACATTTTACTTGGGCTTTTCTATATATTTTGTCTGTTTTAGCGAAATCGTGTAAGCATAAATCCAGGGTTATCGGCATGCTCAAAAACAATTACTTTGTCGTCTTTTGAGAGTAGAAGTTGTTAATGAGAATTGGGCTTCTCCATCAACACTGAACGCTGATGGTTCTCATTAATGTGATTTCATGCTTTTTAGCCGCATCAACTTGAATTATGCAATTCTTATACACGCAAGTTTTCATACGCGTGTATATATTAAAGACTTTAACATTACACATAAGGTTAGTTCAATCTAGTTAAGCAAGAAAAATCAATCCTCACCTTTGTTTTAGAAAAAGTATGTAATCGTTTAGGGTTCGCTCCTAAGCTCTTGTCCATCTACGGATAAAAACTCACATAAGAGGCATCCACGAGGGCGCGAACTTAGTAGAACAACTGTAGGCAGCGAGAGCACTACCGTACTTTTCGGGCTGTACTCCTGTTTTATTAGTTTTCGCTTTATTTTTAAAACCCGATTCAGCGGTTTAGCACCTTATACCTGAAATTTTCTATGAGAAACTTTTGGAAAACTAATAAAGAAACTGCAACAAGTGGTCTTTCCCAACCCTTTTTTTTCGTTGTTTTTGTGAAATAAATATGAAAGTGCAAGCAATGAACTTCCTATTCTTTCCTTTTCTATTGCTTATACTATAGTAATGTACTCGATCTCTATATGATGGTTCTGAGCGGTATAAACTACTAAACCACTTTGGTAACTCTCAATTAAATCATTCTACATCTATAAGTGCTGTTGGAACTGCTTACTTGGATGGGCTGTCCTCAGCAGTTGTACGGACCCCAACATAATCACCATTTTTCAGAATTTTACTGGTTTAGTCATTATAGTTTTCTAGAGTTTCGAGGTCAGCCAGGCAAAAGTCTGCCCCAAGACGTCACCACCACAGGCAGTCGCCGCCTTTGTGGATCAGACGGAAATTTTCCACCATTTGACTAGTTTGATACCAAAACAATGGCAGATCCTGGTAATGGTTTGCTCTTAGTTGGCCTTTCTAATAAAAACTTCGAACTAGTTTCGAGTTTGGGAGACCCTGCTAAGGTATGAACCTCCCACTGTGCATCGCAGCTCGACACCCAGAAACACCTACCAGCCAGGATGAGACGATAAACCGCTGAGAGGGGTGTTGGAATTAAATTTTCAAACACAATGCGAATATTTTATGTTAATGGAAGTGGATATTCAATGAAAAAAGGAGGTTGTGTTGATTCATTTGATAAGTGCTAAAAGTGCTAGAAAGAGTGCGAAAACCAACAACTCAAGGGGGCACGGCGGTGGACAATTAACCGGAATCACTGACTCCGAAAAAGGCGAGGACGTTGAAACGTTAGCCGTCTAAAATTCTTCATCAACCTAATGCTGGCATAATCATCGAAGAAAGTGTTACTATTTAGTTACGCCTAGATTAAAGAAAAGCCGGTTTTCGAAAAGGTGCTGTAGACGTTCTTAAATGGGTGGAAGAGAATCGTGACTGGGAAAAATTCGATATGATTGTTAGTGTTGAAATGTCAGCTTGTGTGGAAGAGAATTCGGACGACGGTCAACAAAAAAACCATCCAGCGATTCTAGCTACTTTCGACGACGATGACTGAAGCAAACAGAGAATTCAAATTTTCACCTCTCGCTCACCCTCTCTCACACTCGCAAAGTTCTCATGCTTTTGAATTGGGCGTAATCGTATACGAAATTCGAATGTTAGCTCCTCCTTCTTCTTTCTTCTTCTTCTATTTCCAGACACTTTGCCATCACTAAGCGAATGAATACTGTAAAAATACATTGCCATGGCGTGATCATCCTTATCTGCGAATTCATCTTCTCTGATTTTTCCTCCTGGTAAATTCATTTTGCTATTCATCTTGCGAGTTTGGCATGAACGTTTTCGACGTGAACAATCTGTTTTTTGATTCTTTCGAACTCGAGAAGAAGACGACACCGGTGAGTTTGTTTCCATTGATGGAAGTTTTACTTTTACAGTGTAATGCATTTTTCTTCAAGAAAGTGATAAGCTTTCTCTATCCTTTGTCGTTATTACCACTATATGTGGTATCATAGTTAAACTTTGACTAAAAAGACGACCTCCGCTATACGACAATATTCCGTGGTCTACTGTGTTTCTTAGAGGTCTTAGCAACATATTTCGTTTCTATAAATGCCTACACAGAGGTTACAGTACATTACTGTGCCAATTTCTTTTCTAAGCGCTTTCTAGCACTGACAAAATCATGCATTCTCTTGTAGTTATTTAAAATTCTATGAATATGTCACTTAGAATTACAAACTTTTACAATGTTTACTTCTTTATTTACTGCCTACCGCAATTTTTGCGGCAGGACGTCATGCGAAATCAACCACAACGATGCTGAGATATTCGCGAAATTTGGACTCCGGGGTAGATCGAACTACGATTTCCCTTTCCGTGGGCTCGCGCATTAGACACTGCCCCATGGTGACCCTTGCTCTGCGTTTCTCTCAGCTGGTTTTATATCTACCAGTGAAATCAGCAATCACCTGTTAACGGGATAGATCTGATCTGGAGAGCGCGCAAATAAACGTTTAGTTTTGTTCAGTATCAGTTGCTTAATGGCCATCAATATTCTTTTTGTGTAGAAACATTGAAAGGCTTCTCGTTTTTGTTTGGAGATTTTCACTTTTTCTCTTCTCAATCACCATTATTTAATTGGACTCGGTGACTGAGGTGGTACTAGGCATCTAAATGAGAAACCGAGAATATTCTTACAGTTAGATATAGTCATCAGAAGCTCTAACATAAAAGGAGTGTGGTAAAATATCGAATATTTTTGGAAATCATCCGTACTTGTTGATCACTTGTCAGCTTCATCGACTGCTTTCCTGTTGTGTACAGTGTTGGTGCCATGCTCTGAGTAGCACTTCTAGAGACAGTGTCTTTTGTTTATCACTCTCCCACTTTCCTCAATTTCATTTGTCGCTCTCTAAAGAGTTTTTCTTTCCGTGGGCTAAACAGCGTTTTTTCAGCAATGTACGATTTTTTCGTGTTAGTCGGTGCCAGTTGATGTCCCCATAGAGTTTTTTGTCCATAGTGTTTTCCACCATAAGACCTCTTCTTCGCTGCAAGCAAGTTCAGTGACGGCCGTGAAATTTTTTGAGACCTGCTGTAGTCGGTATGGCACAACTATCCAACCTTATTTTAGCAGACGTTCTTTTTCAACAATATGTTGGAGAACCTAGTTCTGTTTTTGCATGGTTACTTATACGGATTCCCCTCTCATATCGTGCAGTTTTTAAGCACTTTCTTCATTCGACTTTTTCTCTCAACAGCCCCATGCATCAAGGTGGTCGGATTCATGTATAGTTCGGCTACGACTTAACATTCTGCCACCCGCTTTGCATACGAAGATGTTCAATGCTAGTCGAGTTAGTCTTCTCTGTATTCATGATATGACCTCACTGTAGCGTTAGGAACGTTTCACTACAGGCACTCGACAGCTCATGTGGATCGAGCGAAGGCCTAGGTCTTTCATTCTTTTAGAACAGCTGCAGTTCTTATGGTGGCAATGGTTCCTGCGACGATTAGTCTACCGTGACCGATCGAAAGCCCTATAACGGGCTAAATCGTTCCTAATTTTTTTGTTATATTAAAACGAAGTTATTTATAAGGTTGTAATAAGCCATTTTTAATGATTGTTGAAAAAATTGAGGAAATATAATTGAATAGATGTGTTTGCTGTCGGTGTCGAAGTTCAATAGAGTTCTGCATTCAAAGCACAATAAGTGAAGAAATGTGGTTCCTGAACCTCACACAAATCGGCACTTAGAGTTTTTGAGCTTGTGTAGGCAATATTTTACTGTTGAAATCTTCAAAAAAAATTTTTTCGTTTTTTTACATCAAATAAAAATGTAGTTCCGATTAGGATACGTGATATCTGTCATTTAGTGAACCAGGACAATCCGCAGTAAGATTTCTCCTTAATCTTTTTGAATATTAAAAGCTGTCAATGTAGTCTTTCTAATGCTTTATAACCTAATCCTCTCATTGATTTGAGGGTTAAAACATTTTCAACTTTTTCTTCATATTTTATGTGATTCGTGATTGCTTTCACGAATGGATTCTACAACGATAGGGCTCCTGTTACATACACCCCAATGCGAAGGAGAAAAAGCATGAAATGCTTATAATTTTATTTGAATAAGTTGTGTCGTTGCATATTTTATCAAGTTCATCCGTACATATGGTACTTTTTGTATACGAATTCCCACGTTCTTTCTACAATGTGAGCAGTGTACTTTGGTAGGGGTTTGGAGGAAAACTAGTAAATTGCAAAGAACATAAAGTATCAAAAAAAAGTGAAATCCATCTATTAAAAGAAAATTTCGATCCTTGCTTTAGTGAAAACTTTAACACGTCTTCTTTCTTTAATAAGCCTACACAAGGTTAATAAACAATTTTTATTCGGCCGACGTTTCGTCGTCATCTTCTTCATCAGAGCTGATGATCCGAGTCGATTGTCCCGTTTGTCTGTAGAAAACTTTAACTTTTAAAGGTGATTATTGCAGCCTGCAAACCTTAACAAACTTTAAAAAGTTATGCTTAAGATTACTTTGCTATTTAGTCTACTTAATTTGTTTATATTCTAGCATCAATCATTTTGGTGTGAAATAGTACAAATTGCAAAAAAATGTTAAGTTTACCGACAGAAGCAATTTATTACTGGTGTAGTTAAAGATTATTTCCCACTTTTAAGGTTAAACAAACGATAAGAAGAAAACAAAACCCACAATTATTCGGACAGGACACATCGATGTCGTCCTGTCGCTACCGTAACCACGTTGCGCTCTAATTGGCTGTCGTGCTCGGTAAAGCGGGCGACATATTCGCCGTCTTGTGCGCGATTCCATTGTGGCAGCGATTTTTGTCACCGAACGCATCCCTCTCTTTTCATCTTTCTTTTTTGAACACATTTGACCAGAATAAAGAAAAAGAATTGAACAGTGCTGATGTTGAAAAAGAAACAAAGTGAATGGAAAGCGACAAAATGTATAGCGATGAGTTAATAATTTTTATTAGCTCCAAACTAGGTTATCCTGTCTACTACATACTGTAACTGTATAGTACTGTAATACTGCGTAGTACTAGCGTTCGTGTTGAATCACTGAGTTATTCGATTAGTTGCGGAAGGAAAAGGTGGCTACTTTTTAAGGTAATTATATATTTCCCATTGTACCATCTATCCGGATACAGGCGCTTTTGTTATAAGCATGTAATGTAATTTATTTGCCACAAAATGCATTGGTTTCAATGCATATTATGTCATAGTAATGTCCACCATTAGATTTAAACCAACTAACAGATATTTTTCAGCAACCGACTTCTGAGGCTTTTCTGTTTTGTTAGCTCGCTGTTTTCCTGGTAAGCACAGACGACGTCGTTGTTGTACTATTTATTAATAGCAATATAGTCAGCGAAATATCCGTGTAATCTCAAAATAAAAGCCACGATACTTAGATTTGAATCACTTTAGAAGCAAAACAGTTTCTTCATGCACTCGTTGTTTTTTTTGAGTCTTCAACTGAGTATTTCATATGGAGACTACCAGCATGCAGTTTACACTGGTGATGATCAACATCACTTACCACTGCGCTATGATGCACCTCTTCCCCGAACTGTGCTCATAGTGAACCATATTCATTGAAATAGGAAAGATTAGAATGTACAAATCCTTGCCTGAATTGCCCAAATCCTCTCGCTTTGCAAAGACAAAATTCCTATTTGCTGAAGTTTAGGAAACGTTGTTCGTTCGTCGCCGCCTGTATTTCGGGCACGAAAACAGTTGAACAGCCGGACAAACTTAAATTTAAAGCGAATTTAACATCGAGGTAAAAAAACCAAGCACGAAACACAAAAGAATCTTTTTTATAAAATTGTAAAAGTCTCAAGAAGATGGGCATAAGATGAAATTCAATGCCAGATGTAATATGAGAAAGTCAAAAAAGTTGCAAATCATAAAAAGTAATTCGACAAAATAATAAGGAGGATAAATAGAGGAGCTACAGCCAGGTTAAAAATGTACTCCAATGTTATAGGCATTAAAAAAACATAGCTCAATGCTTCAATAGCATTTCTCCAAATATAACGGACATGTGTGGCGCAATGGTCGGACGCACCCTGCAACACGCACGTGGAGTCGTTCCATGTGCTCATGGCCGACCAAGCCTTCCACCCCTCTGGGGTCGGAAAATTGGTACCAGACTTGTTTGGCAGGGTAGCAGCACTGGCTTGATACATCGGCAAGCCACTATGAGTTATTGTAAAGGCCACATATGAATTCAGTCACCTCTAAACGATGCTAAGTGAAGTCGAATGTATGGAGCTTTTCTAAAGTGATTTATCAACGCTGAGAGCTTTATCCTTTTTTTGTCCTCCAAATATATGGGTATTGATGTCCTTTGTGATGACAGAATGTCACGATAATGAAGCAACTTAATCCATTGTTACGGTAACGTGAAGCATCAATAGCTCATAAGGACTTTTACACTGTTATACTTATTCACATTTATATTCGCTTGTATTTATGCCTTTTATTACTTTCTCTTACCTACTGCATTAGGTTATTTTAATTGTTTCACTCTTTATTTTCCCTTCACGTCAGTAAAATTACAATGCAAAAGTAATGAAGTGAAATAAACTTTGAGAACCGCATATGGTTACCATTGTGTTCATAAGTGAAACCACTGCGCTCTTCATTGGTGTCTGTCCAGACATTTTTTAGACATTAGGCATCGTCAAGTAAATATACATACAATAAGTTTTTGTGTATACATATACATTTAGTGAAGTATCTTGTTGAAATTCGAACCTCTATTGTATCGCCCACTCTCAGCTTTGAAAGCTACACTGTGGCTGGACCATTCCGTTCAAATCTAAACAAAGGATACACAAAGGATAAAGGAAAACGCTCTCGGTGTTAATCAATCCCATAGGGATACACCATGCATTCGGCTTCACTAAGCATCGTTTGGAGGTCATTGAATGCATATGTGGCTTTTACAATGACTCGTGGTGGCCTACCGATGTATCGAGCTATCGAGCTATCCTCCCAGACAAGTCTGGTACCAATTTACTGACCTGGGAAGGACGGAAGGCTTGGTGGACCATGGGTGCTCAGATCGATTCCACGTGTGTGTTGCAGACCTCCTCCGACCACTGTGCCACACGTTCCATTATGGGATACATAAATAATGGTATGAAACACCTAATCGCGCCGACAGATTGGAAATTTAAAAAACTTTTACAAGAGTATGTAAGCATACCTCTAATCACTTCCAGCACTAAAAGACATGAAAGGATATGTAAACCGAACATATAAAGTGCAAATGTCTATGTATGTTTTTGACAGATTTTATAACCTTATTTAACCTCTGTGAGATTTTTAACCTTTTGCCGTCGAAACCTTTTCATTAGAACTACTTTATCATTAACGCCATCCTATGTTTGGTCAACTTAGAAAATAAGAACTTGGAAGGAAAAAATAAACCGAATGGAAAGCTGCTACTGGTAACATATGGTTTAAACTTCAACGGTTTCTTCTTCAAAGTCATATTTTCACTACAGATACTGATTTTATTCGCTTCAATTTTTTCCATTGCACTTCTTTCCTTTCATCCGCAATTCGTGTCGGTTGTACTTTTCTTTTTTCATTCAATTTCTCTGCGCGGCAAAAGCAGTGCAGCTGCATGTGTTTTTCGTCCTTTCTTCTCTTTTTCCCGATCACAAAACGGATGGCAAAGTGTCGCTCATTCTCCACCACTACAGTAACGCATACCAATTTCAGTGAGCAGGTCCGTTTGGTTCGGCTGTGTTCGGTTCTGTTTAGTCCCACACGTCCTTCAATTCTATTTATCGTCAGCATTTTAAAAATTCTTCTCATAGGTTTGTTCACCCTGGAGCACAAAACATTTCCATAAAAATTGTAATTTCAACTTTTTCTTCTACGAGGAAATAGAGGGGCAATGGGTTGACACTATCAAACACAGCAACGCTTACCAGTTGAACTGAAGAAGTACATTCGGTTCGGATCCATTTCGTCCTGCTCATGTTTCACTGCTTTTTCTCGCTGGCAGTTCAAAAACTCTCTCTAGCAGTTCATTTGTCATAAAATATGAAATACGTCCATGAAGACTACAATGTCATCTCATTTTATCACCAAAAAACAGTGGGGTTATGGGTTGCAACCTGTCAAGTGCAATAGAGCTTGCCAATTCTATTGAACATTTTTGGTTCCGTTCCGCTCCGTTCCGCTCATTCTTCAGTGCTTTTAATCATCAACGGTTCAACGGGTCTTTCTAGAAGTCTATTCATTCTAAAATCTTAATTACATCCATAAATAACTACAACACGAAAAAATATCTTCTGTTTAGTAAGTTCAATTGAGAGTTTATTACTTCGAATGGTGTACTTACAACTGCAATACTGCGAGATTCATTGTTGGAGTAGAATCGTGTCTTAAAGTTATCCATATTCCTTTTTTCTCGGTTCTTTATAACGATATCCGCAACAACCTCTTCTTAATTTTAAGCCAAGACGTTTATGGAAGGTCACTTACCACTGCCTAGATAGTTTATTCATAACTTTCCTCCGCGTGCTTGAACCAGCTCAAAACTGTTTTTGCTCACTTAATTCGTCGAATTCCTTAAAAATCAATGAAGCACTAAACCGCTCAGAATTTGAGAAAAACTGCTGGTTTCCTTTAAATAGTAGCGACTTTATTGATGAGGTTGTCTTCGGGTTTCAGGCACAACATTTTTTTCTTCGTTTTTTTCTGGCTTGCCCATTCTGATGCAATGTTTCTCAAGCCGTCGTCCATTTTCGCGCACCATCGCCGTCGCCTTTATTCTAGTCGTTCCGATCAGTACACAACTAAGATCTTCGAAAACAAGTGTGTTGAGGTTGGAGAGCGAAGTTTTACAGAGAAGTTTCACATGAATCATCACGATATTCGACTTCAGAACGATCGGGAACTGTGAAAGTCGATTATTGATTTTTATTTTGGGATCGTTGTTCTTCCATCAATCTTTGTTATAGGGAGTGAATACAGTAATTCGCCTTATGATCAGATTCAATAAACTAAGAAAACTGAAGATGAATTTACTCGAAGCCAAAGAGGAGCTACTAGTCGTCTTTATCTTTTCATGGTGTTTGCATTACGGTAGTTTATGGACGGAAGTGTCATAGAACACCATAGCACAGGCAAAAAATAAGAAGGCAGATAAATTTCAGAAAGGGCCTTGCCACGTTTATGCTAACTTGGTCATTTTGCATTTCATTTAACAGCCCTCTTGCAACCATCCGATTTCGATTTTTTACTTAAACATCATTAGTTGTACCTCATGCGACACAAAATTTTCCATTTGTCAGGATTCTTCCACGAAACGTTCCCTTCATCACTGGTGAGCAGATCACTTTAAAACGGATCATCATTTGTCCTTCTGTTAATGATAGAGTGATTTAGCGTTCTTCCGTCTCAGCGTCTACACTGGTTCATGTCGCGTGTCATTTCTAACCTCAGTGAATTCGTTTCGCTTGAAGATCCATGTAGAGTATCATATTTCCCATTCTAAAATTTTGGAAATAATTCTGACTAACTAGTTTGTGGCATTCTTTTGACGAGGTTGAAATCGTGTGCTATGTAGTCGCTCATCAAAGATTCCTATCAAACGGTTGTCGTCATATGCTGAATATTGTGGTTTTTTTAACATCTTAAGATGTTCAGAAGGGTTTCTACTTAATGTACATTAGAATTTTGGATCTATTCTCTCGCATGGGCGCTTATAGTGCAATACTTATAGGTGCCTTGAAATATGCTGAAGCGATCGCTAGTTTGTGGCGCGCTGTTGGCAAAGAAAACCCTCCGTCCCTCCTGGGTCTACGATTTCTTACCAGATTTGCTTGGTGGGATAAAAACACTGACATTATTCAACACTTGGTTTCCAGATTTTACTCTACAAGTGTATTCGACGACGTCCTCCATGTTGCGAATGTAGTCGAATATATGACACATTCCTACGAGATTGGTCAAGATCAAGTGTTTAAGTCAACAGAGCTATATCCTTTCTCCTTTATTTTCCACGTTTTTCTACCGCTTCGTTGTCGATAAATCATTCAATAACACATATCATACTTTCATGCTATTTACGTCCCGTACAAAGTTTCCGAGCCGTAGGACGGAGAGAAGCGTGATGCCGAAGAAGAGGAATAGGACGACGAGGAAAATGTTCTTTGTCTTCCTCACTACTTCTTCAATGCTCTTCTAGCTACCTCTGCCTAATTTTTACTACTTGAGCCATGTTGATGACTTTATGAAGCGAACCCATATTCCACGAAGCATCAAAAATGAATTTGTTTGCTATAAAGTTATGATGACAAATGAAAGCACTATTCTTATAAGCATATTTTTGTAATTACCTCTTCATTACTGTTGATGGAATCAACTTTGAGACCACTATTGCATTCATAGGTCTCGACTACCTTGATACTAAATCACTATTGTAGATAGGATTCTGGTACCTTCGTTATTGTCATTGTCCGGTTTATGCAAGTCGATTGCCAGTACCCGCCCATTCTTGTCATGTTGGTCTTTGTAGTCGTCACAACGACTTGGATCCAGTAGAGCTGAGTGCCGCATGAATGAGGCAACCTAACTCGGCGGTACTTGTTTGCACAAAACGTCTCCTGAATGAAGATCCACCTATAATTTGGCTTCATATAAACAGTCGATCCTGCTGCGATTGGAATTACGTCAGTTGGTATATAGCATCTATCTTTCGGCTCCAAAAAGGTGAAAGTGCCAAAACGTTGGCCAAAGAAAAAATTTCGTATCAACCCTGTGGATGCTCATCGATATAACAAGACGTTGACTTTTCATGGTCTTATTCAATGAAAATCGGATTTCAAAAGTGTTCTGAAGGATTGGGGTGATACCAGAAAAATCGGTAAGAACCGTGATCAAAGCAGTATATCGCTATAAGATTTACCATTGCCCTTAAATTTTAGTGGAATAGTTGTTGGTCTACTATTTCTAAGTTCAATCTACATTTAATAACATGGAAATAAGCTGCAAATGTGAGTATACTAAGAATCGACTGAGAGGAAGACGAAACAAAAGACCCCCATGTTGTGGTGGTGAACGCGTTAGCCCCTGAAAGGGTAATAGCGTGTCGGATCTACACCGCGAACACTTGTGGTCCAGAGTTTTGGAAATATCTCAGCACTATTATGGTTACACTGAGATTATTCTTTAAAGTTCTTTGTTGTGCTTTTTGGAGTAATCTCATAAAAATGCATTAGTAAGTAGGAAAAGTCTTTTTTTTCTACTTCATTCTATTAGATGCCGTGCTCTTGAATAGTATTTGATAGGTTTTCTAACATACTCTACTCTCAAAGATTTTTTTGATTAATAAGTACTATTACGTAAAATGTGGCGCAGTAGCGCTCCGCAATATACATGGGATCGATTCCCGCGCCCCTGGCCCACCAAGCCTTCCATTCTTCCGGAGTCGGTAAATTGGTAGCATACTTGTCTTGGAGGTTATAAGCACTGGCTTGATACATCGGTAACCACTGTGAGTCATTATAATGCGCAGATATGCATTCAATCACCTCCAACGATACTTAATGAAGTCGAATGCACGACGCATCCCTGAGGGATAGATCAACGCCGAGAGCTTTAACCTTTATCGTTTATACTAGTACAAAAATACATATTGATTTGCTTGTTATTTGATCGCGTTATTTATCGTTGTTATCATTTATTATTATTACTGATCATTATTAATATTATTTGCAGTTATTGATTATCATTTTTGTCATCATTACTTGACTGCTTCAGTATTCGATCAGGCAATACATAAACGGGAAGAATTCGTTCTTCCCAACTCAGTTTATGTTCACGAAGTCCTAAGTTACAACATTCTGACTGAGTAAAAACACTTGCGAAGTGTGACCGATCTTATGTATTTAAGATGTAATGGGATTTTCCACCTTGCAGTTTTTGAAAATCTTAGACAGAAATTAGTTCCCGCAACGTTACTTTGTTTTCCAGATTTTTTCACCTTTTTTCAGCTCCATGTGATACCGATCAACGAGAGCAATCTTAACATGCAGACACAAGCACTCGGTATGTTCAGAGTCGTGGTTAGATTGATTCATTTAGTTATTGATTAGCATTGTTTTCGTCTAGTAGTCAAATTCAGTTACGTGCTCTGCTATGAAACTCGTTTAAAAAAGAAAAGGATTTTTGCATGCAGTACGATTACCTTGAACAGTTGTGTGAACCATATTCTTCGAATCACGATGGATCGTGCGGGTTGCAGCACAATTTTCACTTGATTTGCGTCTTCCCTAGTTTGTCACCACTTACAAGCTGGCGACTATATCGTTGCTAAGATAGCAGTAGCTCAACGGTTTTCTTCTTAACTGAGCTTCTGAAGCTGGTGAGCCGAACCTTAGCCGTGTTTCGAAATCTAATATCTATGAGCAACCCGTACACGGTGATATGACAAGCCGCTGTGGAGAGCTTCTATTATAAACCTTGACAAATCAGAGGGTTTAAGTGTTGAAAGGCGACAAGCTTCATGGTTTAGGAATTTGGTGCAGTACTGCACGCAACCTTCAGCTCCTCGCCGAACAGCAACGACTCTCATCCCTCGGCGGTGTACAGATTAGACACAGACTTGCTTGGAAGGGGCTCTGTATGATCTGCAGAAGCTGGCAACTTTTTGTGATAAGGATCTGAAAATTTTCTGGGATCATGGCTATTCCAGGATTCTAGGAATGATCTACTAGATCAGAATTCAGCGACATTTTAAGAACTAAAGATCCTCAAGCATCAGCCGAGCCAAAACGTAAATCCGAAAAGCTTTGTGGATGATGGATAGGGAAAAAGCAGATTGAGTGAAAAAAGTAGTGGTAACCGCATAGTCGAGTAATATGAATAAAATAAATAATTCGAAAAGTTTGAAATTTGAGTGAATCACTCGATAACGAGCACAGTTGCACCAGTTAGAATTTAAGTATTACAGCTAATTCGAATTTCTACAAGCGGTTCTTTTCTCCAGAATCAACATTCGGACAACCACTTCCTCCTGCAGATCCACAGCATATTCAGAGTCGACACTACAGTCAAAGTGCTCAGAATACCAGCGATACTAGTGTGTTTCGAATGTTTTTACTTCCTCTGAAGAAACGTGTCAGTGCAGCAATACCTTGTCCATGAATGCATAGAATAATATCATATCACTCATTCGGGTCTTTTATCCTTTTTCGGCTTTTCTTTTTTAATTGAGTCTCTAGCTGTAAGTTTGAATAACATAGCTTACTCTAATTATATCTGATTTTTCATATATACGTATATATTCCGTCGCTCTGCTCTTGTATTAAGGGATAGGTGTAGGTTATATGAATGGAATTCTAGAAGTTTTTCCGAAAATCCAGTTGTTTACTGGTTTTTTTGAAGTACTGTTATAGGCAATAGAGGAAATAAAACAGGAAATTTAATTACGGACTGTGCAATCAAGTTATCTCTTTTGCATGGCTAGTGAAACAATGTGGGCATGTGTGGCGCAGTGGTCGGGGCGGAGCTGCAACACAAATGTGGAATCTCTTTCCTCGCGCCCATGGCCCACCAAGCCTTCCATTCCTCCGGATTCGAGAAATTGGTACCAGACTTGTCTGGGAGAGTAGCAGCACTGGCTTGATACATCGGTAGGCCACCACGAGTCACTGTGTAGGCCAGATATGCATTCAATCACCTCCAACGATGAAGTCGAATGCATGGCGCGTCCATCAGGGATTGATCAACGCCGAGATTATCCTTTATCCTTAGTGAAATATTAGGTCTTCAGAAAGCAAAGGTCAAATTTCGATCTGTGTATTTAAAGTGGAATAACTCACTTCAAAATAGACTTTTTATTCGAAATAAATTTTACGCTAAGAAACAACTTTATCTGTGGCAACTTCATAAAATTCAGGACTTCTGGAGGCGATGAAGTTGTTGAAAGCAGTTTCAGGCCCGGCTGAATTTCTAAAACATTTTTCACGAAGAAACTTGTCGAGACGCTTCAAGAAGTGAAAACCTGTTTTAATCGAGAGATATAGCAAGAATGTTGGTTGAGGCCGAGTTTCATAGTCCAACTCGTTTAAATTTTGCAGCAGTGGCTGTACTACGCGCCGCCACGCGTTGCCGTGTAGGATTGGTCTCTTTCCGTTGAGCAATGTGGACCACAGTTGCTAAAGTTTCTGGTGCATTTCGTCGACTTGCTTTTACGCGAATTTGGAACTTGTGATAGATAAAACCAGAAACAAGTCAGCGAATAGTCAACATGAGCTTTTTTGAAATAATTTCGGCTGTACAAAGTGCTGCAGCTCTTCGTCGTGGTCCAATCACTGAGACAATCATATCCGGTTATCGCAGAGGATCCATAGCCATTTATCAAGCTTGTTCGACTTTCCAATTTTTCTTGGATGCTCTGAAACAATTGAAATGCTTACTCCGAATTCTTCTGCAAATTCTGGAGCAGTTTTACGCATGCGTGCTTGCAGACAACCTTAAATTCATCGTCATCAATAGCAGAAAGACTTCATCGACATAGCTCATTTTCAAGCTCGAATTCACCACGAGAGAACTTTCCAAACCAAAATTGCACTGTGCATTTGTTAATATACCCTTGGTCACATAGCTTATTGAGATTTTGAGTTTGGGTTGGAGTTGGAACTCATAGAAATGAACTTGTCAAATCTGCTGTTTCAACATCTCTAATTATAACCTTCAAAAATTTTCAAAAACCGAATTTACATTGTCATCCAATTCTACCGAAATAACAAAAATGCATTCAATGAGCTTTGTGATAATATGTGAAGTACAGCATTCGAAACAAAAACTTTTTGCTAGAACGTATACAAGAGAAATAAGATTACGAATCGGGCATTATTTTTCTGAAGACCTAATAGTGTAAGAGCACTTACAGCAGTTTTGGGACACATGGGACATGAAGGGGATTACACCATCAGTTCCTCATTTCTTCGAATTTACTGCCTCCATAATTACTATATATTTTAATTCACTTCTATTATTAGATCTACTTTCGTGCTATCTTACAGCACAAAGTATGCATATTGATGAGATAGAGGCAATAATCAATAACGCATGCTGCCCGATAGTGCGTACAGTAAACTGAGATTGTCATGGACTTCAAACACGTTTACCACTATTACCGAATTCAGCACGTTCACGATCACGGTCTACAGAGGGAACAGACAACACTGATGCTAGTCATAGTAATTCGGCATTGAATGAGGTGATCATGGCCTTATTAGACTTCAATCTTTTATTTTTCGAATAATCATTAACAGCACATAATGTTTATTCTATAGAATACTTGCAATAGGCCACATTCCATTGGTAAACTTTACATAGGTCTTGAATAACCAATAATATTTACAATTACTTATTGTAATATAGGTTGTTAGACTACATCCTCATACACAAACATACTAGGCATATAGTAATCGCGCCATCCTTTACTGTAGTTCACAGACCACCCAAATTTAGTCGTAGAAGCCATCATGTCATCGTCTGCTGTAAGAACTTTTACTTCACCTAGGAAATATTTAGCAAATCCTTTTGATGCTCGCTTTGAAATCACAACTTCACGTTCTAAGCTATTTTTGAACTTCTTATCATATCTAGGTAGATATCATGACGAAAGAGGAAGGGATGAAGACAAAAAACATCGCGGGAGTATAACGAGTCATTTTTTCTCGCCTACAATGTCTTTTCAACTTTTCTCGAGTAGAGAGAATATCAAATTGCCAGAATGATTGAATATTAGAATAGTTTCAGCCACCATTACCTAAAAATGTGTTGCAAAAATGTTCTTTGATATCGATATTTCTTTCATTTTTTTCAGACATCAGTTCCAATCTCTCAACCTGTACAGAGTCTGGGCATGGCACTACAACAGGCTACATTAGACACGCAAACGTTCACTAATTTTAACAGTCCAGGTATGTCCAATTTAGGATCAATGATCGATTACTATGTGTTTTTTTAATAATCTGTGTTATACATGTGTCATGTTAAAGTGATGTCTTATTTTTTCTTTAATACATGGACAGAAACTACTGTACTATCATTGTACATAAATATATTGCGATACTTCCACGGACGGTATAATCAATAGCGCAAAGGCCAAAATTGCTTGGATATATTGATTAATTTTTATACCCTAGTTAGGAAATAAAAATACAATTTAAAGTAAGCCAAAACGCTCACTACTTTATTTTAGTGAACGATTCTATAGGGCTCACGCATTGTTCGTCCTCTTCTTCACAGTTCTCTTCCCTATGCGGCGCTTGACCAGTTCTGAATCGACGCTGACCTTCCGCATTTGGATTGAAGAGGGTTGAAATCAATTGCAAGCAACCGCATACCTGTTCTGAGAACATGGCGAAAAACTCAGTAGAAAGAGTACTTCCACGCTGCACAGATTTCCTCATAGGTTTCCACCAAAACAACTTCATCGAAAGTGTAGTCATATATGCATATATATGTATATATACATATATAGTGAAAAGGGTAAATCTCCATAAAGGATCTGTAAGGGATGCGCCATGCATTCGACTTCACTAAGCAACGATAGAGATAGTTGAATGCATACCTGGCCTATACATTGGCTCGAGGTGGCCTACCAAAAAATTGCATCCTCCCAGAGAATTGGGCTTGACGAGCCTGGAGTGAGGGATCGAACCCATGTGTATTACAAGGCACCTCTAACCACTGTGTTTTTTACCTGTTTGTAAATTATATTTTGCAATCTTTATTCGAGCAGTGGTTCGCCGGACTATTTGAGTTTCCGAACATTGAATTTCAACACGGAAGAATTCGGTATGGAATGGAAGAATGGATTCCGTAGAACTATAATAATCAGACAATTTCGAACGTCATTCCTATTTTCTTTAATAAATCGAGGCAAGCAAAATAATTACCGAAACCTTACCTTAATTTGCTTATGAAACAACGAATTTATGGGGTTCACTGCTAACAACTATAGCAAAGATGTTAGTGATGCAGTCCATCAGGAAGCAAGGTGCTGCTTTATCGAGTTCCTCCCCAATACTCTCTTCTAGGTCACATGGGAATGCCTTGGCTTAACTAGCTTTAACATTGCAAAGAGGGTCGAGTAGACCAGCATTCTACGACATTCACGAAGGTGAGGAAATCCTAAAACAACAGCCGACTGCACAAGCAAAAATTCGAAGAACGTCGCGGGCGATAAATCCAGGGAAAACAATTCGAATGCAAGAAATGCTGGGATTCGCATAGTGAGTATGATGACGAGTTATGTAAGATAAAAATAGAATAAAATAAGGTTTACTTTCGTAAATACTGTGTAATTGACAATGATGTTTCCGCAATGACTGCTCGCATATTGTGTTGCAATTACGGATGACGTTATAAGCGGCTATGAAGTGACTACGTCGGCAGAACAACGCATTTGTAAAAGATCACTTTTTAGTAGGACATTTGATGGACGTAGATTGATAAAACATGGCTGGCCTACTTTTTCGTACTTATGCATCGCTTTTTTGTGTGCTTTCTACTTTGATAATCTCCAGTTCTCATGCCAGTGTTCCGGAGATAACTACACAAATACATGGGCTCGACTTCGGAAAGAACAGAGGAAAAGTCTTGTGATATCAAGTAGACCATTTTCCCTACTGGCACGACGGTAACTTAGCAAGAAATTTTTCTTGGAATTTCAAAGAACATGTGCTAAGTGCCACGACCGACTTTCTATTAACCTCGGCATTGATCAAGTGATTTTGTTCGTATTTTTTGAGCAAACGCGAGGTGTTATTGTTCTTTGTTCACGATTAAGCTGACGTTTCGGCGAATTTCGCCTTTTTCAGAGCCTGGAAAGGTCAAGTTGATAGCAACTCACTCGGCCAGACGCCTCCATAACCAAACAAAGAAACCCCAAACCAAGATTTCAATCACTTTGAACACAGCTTTGCACACTCACCGCTTTCTATGAGGTCTCCACTAAGTATGTCACGTAGAGACCAACCGCACAGAAATCACGTAGAAGTATAATGTGCCTCTCACATCAGAAAAGCAGTTTTATATACTGCCCTATATCACGCGTGATAATGAGGCATTCTTCCTTGCGGTTCATTTTCGCATTTCTGGAATTAATCCAGAGTGCCTCGAGAGTTTTTCGCGCCTGTGTTCTTGATTCGCGTGCGAGGATCGTGACACATACTTCGAAGTCGTCCCCGTTATGTCTCTGGGTCCTATGCGTGCCTAGCGGGGTATTTGGTCTATTTTTGCNAAGTGATTTTGTTCGTATTTTTTGAGCAAACGCGAGGTGTTATTGTTCTTTGTTCACGATTAAGCTGACGTTTCGGCGAATTTCGCCTTTTTCAGAGCCTGGAAAGGTCAAGTTGATAGCAACTCACTCGGCCAGACGCCTCCATAACCAAACAAAGAAACCCCAAACCAAGATTTCAATCACTTTGAACACAGCTTTGCACACTCACCGCTTTCTATGAGGTCTCCACTAAGTATGTCACGTAGAGACCAACCGCACAGAAATCACGTAGAAGTATAATGTGCCTCTCACATCAGAAAAGCAGTTTTATATACTGCCCTATATCACGCGTGATAATGAGGCATTCTTCCTTGCGGTTCATTTTCGCATTTCTGGAATTAATCCAGAGTGCCTCGAGAGTTTTTCGCGCCTGTGTTCTTGATTCGCGTGCGAGGATCGTGACACATACTTCGAAGTCGTCCCCGTTATGTCTCTGGGTCCTATGCGTGCCTAGCGGGGTATTTGGTCTATTTTTGCCGGCTAGGTGTTCTTTCATGCGGACACAGAGGGATCCCGTCAGCGGGATTGATTTGACGAGTGATTGCTGATGGCAAAAGATCGATAGAACTAGCTGAGAGACAGCCAGCACGAAGGACCCGGATGGTGTGGTGGTGAGCGCGTTACTACCTGGAAAGGACAATAGCGCGTTCGTTCCCCACCGCATACACCCGCGGTCCGGAGTTTTGCAAATATCTCAGCATCATTGAAATGAAACAATGTTGTTGTTGCACAGCCTCAGCGCTAATTAATACCTGGCTTACATGGTTCTCCTGCAGTAGATGAGCTAAGTGCTGCTATAAGGATCTACCACGAACTAAACTAGCATCAGCGCATCAAAATGTGTTTTGATTCGGCTTAAGAGATTGTTTACTTGTATCTAATCACAGATTGAGCAAATACCAGCATTTTCTTAATTTGATTCATTTTCTTTTATCCATCATCATTTGAGTTTATCGCAACGGTGTGAGATTTGGGCTCCCACTTAAAGGCTCTGCCATTCTCAAGATTGTCGTGGAATACTGATCGGGTCCATTCTTTCCTGGTATTCCGGATAGCTTTACTGGAGCGTTCCAATGTGTTTAGCACGTGCATTTACTAGCACTTATTAGTCGGAAATCGTCTCTCCAGACAATTCAGGATACAATGAGCCAAACGCAGGTGTGGCAAGCTTGGATTTCTGGGTCTGGGCCGAACCAGTGGGTGTGGTTTGAGTAATTTACGATGACCTAAGAAAGTAACAAACTAAAAGTGTTCACTGACCGTCAGGTGGTAAACGTCTGTATACTGTAACACATGTTCCATTCCTCGTCAATCAGCAGATTTAGTAAGGATGGCTGTGACGGTGTGTAACGGACAACCAAACAACAAGCCAGCCGTACAATCATCTATCATTTGTAGGAATACTTTTAAAATTCTATTATGCTTACCATTGAAAGCATCAATGGAGGATCGATGTTTTATCTAGGAAATGAAATGAAAATAAGAGAACGAAAAGCATGTGACATTAATAGCGCTAAACGTTCATTAGCTTCTACTATTTCATACAGCCATAAGTGGAGCGCGCTGTGGCTATGAAATGGTGAAGAAGTCTGGATATTAAGAACAGTGTCCTTTATTATAAGCTTGAAGTTCAAACCAAAATCTCCTAAATCTAAGTCTCTAAATAAGACGATACCAACCCTTTTTAGTTTCTCAATGTAATAGTATGTCACCAAGAGTACTTTTTTCATCACTAAAAATTAACAACTAAGCTAGTGTGTATCCACATAAACACACAGCCTAGCATCATTTGTCCCTTAGATAAAGACTGGTTTTTGTACTTTACGATTTGATTAAAATCATTTTCTCCTTACTTACGCCCAGGTTCCACAAAAGGGTTGAGAAGTTTTGATCCCACTGGCTCTTTCAAATATAGTGAAGGCAGCCACATAGATTAACGATTCTCTGGTTGCCGATATAGAGAAAATAGTATTTTTCATTTTTTTTCGTGCGACCGTCTTTCACATCTACTGGGTGGATCTCAGCATTTCTCACGTTCGCTTTATTTTCTCGCATCCATCACCCACTAGGGTCTTCCAACTTTTTACGTGTGACAAGTGAAAATAGTGTTATTTCCAGAATGACACTCCCATACAAAGAAAGAGAAATTTTTATGGCGAAATGCAAATTAAGGGTGTTCTGTAGGTAAACAGCGTACAAAATTTCTGTCCGCCTCATCGGTTCATTAATTGCTTGAAAACTGAATGATCCGTCCATGTCTTCAGAAAGAATTCTGCTGACTGGCCTTAGCGTAATTTCCAAACGACTGGTAATTCACTGTTTGAGTAAGATTTCCTTTGACTAGAGTCCCGAGTTAGACGTGCCAGCGCTTTCTCACGTCGTCGTTACAGGCAATTGCCGACTCGTGTTGGATCGTAGGGAGATTTACCACCTTGCGACTAAGTTGCTATTATTTATTTGATGATAAATCAGTGAATCTTGATATTATTTACACTTAACTTGGCTTTTTGGTCAAAAAACTCAGCCAAGTTCTTAGCACTGAAAAAAACGGCGTTTAGTGAATAAATCTTCTCTCTTCATCGCACTAGGCGATCATGAAGAACATCCTGCAGCCACCAAGTACACCATTGATTCGATAGCTTCAATAGTTAAGTGAAATTAAAAAACTTATCAGTGGTTTTTTTAATTTACTAGTTTACAACAGAAAAACTACTCTCTCATGAACTATGCAGATCTACTCCATGTGAGGGAACGATGGTTTACCTCTACTTTGCAGCATTTTCGTGAGGCTTTTTTTATGTGTCACATTGCGCTGGGCTTTTTCCGACACCTACAAAGCGCGTGAACAATATTTCCCATCTTTCTTTCAGTTACTATAGTTTTTCGAAAAAAAGTTATGAAAAAGGAATAGAGTGAAAAGAACTTTTAGAGAAAAAAAAACACCTTTAAAAAAGACCTATTTGACATTACTCGTCTTCCGCCGACGGTAGTTGACAAACGTTATCTTCGTAAGATCTTGTCGGGAATATCTATTGTGTTCTTCAACGTAGAAACAATATCGTAACAGCTTTTTCCGTATTAATAAAACTACAACAAGTCAGAGACTGTGATCAAAAAATAGATAGAAACATTTTTCTACTATAAACACTTAGTTTTTTTTGGTCCGTGTAAATAAATTCTCGAGGGTCAAGTGGCTTTTTTCTCTTCCACAAAAAGTTTTTCAGCGACTGTGTTTAATTTACATTAATCAATACAAGTGTCAATTAACTTTTATATAGCGTTTCTTTGAAAACACATTGAGTAACGTGGAACTGAAACCGGTCGTTTAGATGTTTTTCTATTGTAGTCACGATTACGAAAGTGTGCAATTTTCTTAGAGCTCAGGAACCGCCTACTGAAAGAGTTTACCTTTGTTTCTTAAGCTCTTGTTCTTCCTATTAAAATTAAACAAAGGCTTTTTATTATTGGTAAGTTATCTAAGTATTGTCCATATGTGTAATCATATGTCAAATTACAATGGTTCTGCAAAAAATTACAGGTCATTTAGAAATGATTTGGACAACGCTGGAGACTTTTTCTTAAGAAAAGTATTCCTTCATATTTTTTTTAGAAAACCTTTCTTTTTCCTTTAAAAGTTTTTACATGCTGTTTTAAAAAAGCCTTAGTAGTTTTTTAAGCTTTTTTGCTATCGACTATGTTAACTTTCTATTTACTGCCTATTACAATTTCTCAAGGCAGGGTATTAGTGTGGTACAACCACAATACAACCACGGGCGCCTGTGGCGCAGTGATCGGAGAAGCCCTGCAACACACACGTGGAATCGATCCCTAGCGCCCGTGGTCCACCTAGCCTTCCGTCCATCCAGGGTCGGCAAATTAGTACCATACCTGTCTGGCCTGGGAGGATAGCAGCACTGGCTCGATACACCGGTAGGCCACTGTGAGTCATTGTAAAGGCCAGATATGCATTCAATCACCTCCAAATGATGCTTAATGAAGTCGAATGCATGACCCATCCCTCAAAGATTGGTCAGCGCCGATAGTTTCGTTCTTTATTACAATCACAATAATGATTTGATATTTGCAAAACTCTCCACCGCAGGTGTCTGTGTTGGGGAAGGAACACGCCATTTCCCTTTCCGAGGACTAACGCGTTCACCACCACGCCATACGAGTCCTTCGTTTCGCTTAACTCTCAGCCAGACTATTAACAGTTTTGTTCTTTGTTATTATGACTATTGATAGTGTTCTCTTAGACGAAAGCATGATTGTACTATGACACTGGAAACGAAAAAGCGACAAATTAACGAAAACCTTAATCACCTTCAATGTGAACAGATTTCGTCGAATGATCTTTTTAATTGTTTTTTCAAGTTTCCTGAACTACTGGTTCAAAGATCATCTTTCATAATGACTTCCAGAGATTAACAGACGACCGAAGAAATGCTCCACTACAGCTGTCAGTGGATTTTTTCAAACTGTGAACGATTTTTGAAGAAAAAATTAAATAAATGGGCGCATAGTGTAACGGTTTATCTTACTGTGGCGGACATTCGTGGTATCGACATTCTATGAAACGTTTTCCCAGAAGTATAAGCTCCAAGAAGAAAATAAAAGACACCAGTACTTGTGAAAGAAAGACCGAGGAAAGTGGGAAAAATAAGGATCTGTTTAAGACGATAGACATTGTTAGGCAAAGCGTTCTGTGAAGTTCTAATCGATCAACTTCCCATGCTCCGCTAACAATGCTGTACCACTTAATACGACGCCTTCCCTTCAATACAGACTTCAGAGCAGTTAAAATTTCAAGATCAATCGAAATTGTTTTCTTTAACTTTCTATGGCAGTTGTAGGAATTTAGACTTGGGTTATTTTAAAGAAGTTCGTGATAAAATTTCATGTTCATTAGAAACAAGAATTAGCAAAATTTGACACCGACTGCAAAATCATTTCGTGTCACTGATCATGTGTGGCCACGCGTGGCGCAGTGGTTTGAGGTACTCTGAAATGCACACGGAATCGTTACCCGCACCCAAGGCTCACCAGGCTTTCCATCCCTCCGTGGTCTGCAAATTGGTAGCAGACTTCTCTGAGAGGATAGCAGCACTGGCTCGATATATCGGTAGGCCACCATGAGTGATGGTAAAGGAAACTTCAATCACCTCCAAACGATATTTAATAAAGTCGAACGCTCGGCGCTTCCCTCAGGGATTGATCAACGCCGAGAGCTTTTTTTTCCTTTTATCATTGACCATATTTCCAATAAGTGTAAAAATAAAATTAGCAGATTTTATGGATAATGTAAAGCACAAAATAGAAAAATAACGTTTTCTTCTTAAAGGAGAACCCTGGAATATTAATAACAGGTGCTATTTTTTGAGAGACAGAGAGAGAGAGAGAGAGAGGATCCGTAGTATGATTTAAAACAGCTAATCTCTTAGGAAAATTACTTAGCAGTTGTTTCTTCACTTGTGGAAGTAAGTCACTATTATGGACTGTTGTTACAGATCTCTTCTCATTTCAACCGAATTCATTGCTACAGTACCCGATGTTGTCATCGTTCGGACGAAATCCACAAATGAATGCGGTATGTACTGCTCGTTTTTATGTACATATAGTTTTTCTCTCCTTCTTTTTTCCATTTACTAAAGGTATAAGCAAGTAATACTATGCTGTCAACTTTTAGTTATATTTTTCTGAACTAAGTTGGATTCTTACATCCCTCCCTCAACTTCAGAGCTTCTTTTTTTCGTCAAAATGACAAATGCAGATGATTTCATATAGTGAAGAAACTTTCACTGAGCAGGATATTCACATATTTTTAATAAGTAATAACAGAAGCTAATAGTGCGCTGTCACAAAAATCCACTGCACCTAGGCATATCTTTACCTGGTTACCCCATCACTTTTTGATTACAGGAGCAAAGTCATACAGTTCATGTTCTTATTGATTTTTTGGTCGGTAGGTCTATAGATTACCATTTAGCACGAAAATTTTTGTCACATTTGTCATCTTAAGTTGTACAGAATAGAATGTTTTGGTTAGTTAGCCAACTTATTGAAAAACTCATCTTTTGTTCGTTGTCGGCATCGGTTACTCTTATTTTGCTGAGTGCCTCTCAACAATTGTTACAGTATTCTTCTTCGTGTTCACTTCTTTGCGGGCGCCTTTTCAAATTTTACTAGGCTTTTCAGTTATTCTTGGACGGTGTTATAGGAGCTGCTCTTTATTCCTTTCGTTCCATATTCACTTCCTACTCCAATTTTAGTTACTTCAAATACTAAAATACGTGGGTTGCGGTCGATGACTAATGAAGATATTAATTTAGCATTTGTTTATGTTGTTGAGCTTACACATGGCTGATGAACAACATTATTCGGTTAATGTTTCGCCGTCTTCGTCTCCTTCAGAGCCGATCCTTGTGGATGGTCCACAGTTGTTCCTCTTCTTGATGTGGCGTCTTCGTCTCGCATCGAACCTGATCCACCTCAGTTGAGCATCTCGTATGAGCACCTCGAAAAAAATATTAATTTAAATTACTCTTAATAGAGTATGATAGCCAATAAGATCCAGATGATACTAAGTTACTAATTCGACAGTCAAGTGAAGAACACACAATCGTACAATTGCAACCATTTAAAACTAAAGCAAAACTTTCTGCTATGATATGGAATTAATAACAGGAAACCTGTACGCCAACCTTTTCCGTTCCACAATTCTACTACTGGGCCTTGAATTCCTCGCTATAAAAGGACCCACTTAAAATCCTACCTTCTGAGGTTCGAGTTGCGGTGGAAAGAATGAAGAAAAGTAGAGCTCTGGCACTCAATAATATCAACACCAACTTTCTTAGAATAAAATAAAGGGATAAACGTATCGGTGTTGATTATTCCTTAAAGAATGCACTATGAAATCGACTTTATTAAACATCGTTAAAGTTGATTGAAGGCATATCTGCCCTTTACAACAACTCGTGTTGGTCTACCGATGTATCGACTGAGTGCTTCCATTCTCTCAGACAAGTTTGTAATTTGCCGTTCTCGAAGAAATCGATTGCTTGGGAAGCCTGACGCGCATGGACAGATTACATGTGTATTGCAAGTCGCTTTTGAGCACTGCGCTAGAAGGGCCTTTAGAATAGGAATTCACAGTTTACCCGCTCTTCTCGCAAACTCATATGACATCTTTCCTTCATGAGGAAAAAATTTAGGACATGCTGCACACCGCCATCCCACCTGGGAAAAGTGACCGAAAGGATCTTCGTAACTATTGCCCGGTGTTCTTGTTGAGTGTAATCTGTAAGCTCTTCATGAAGATTGTCACGCCGCATGTATCAAGAACATTGGATAAGGCCCAACAAGTTAATCGAACAGGATTTTGACAGGTATTTTGTAGCATGGACCACATTCAAACCGTCTCCAGGCTCGTTGAAGTTTGTTGCAAATACCAACTTTTCTTGGTCCTCACTTTTGTAATCAGCGAATAAGCGTATGATAACGTGGAGCATCTAAATGACCGCAATCCATTCAGCGCTAGCCGATGGAGTGAAACTGTCCTACATAAGAACTCAATCTGACCCTCATCCGAAATGCACAACGAAAATACAGTTTTCTATCCATTCCTCACCATACTTACTGAAAAATGGGTTCGACACGAATGCACAGTGTAGCCAAAGCTGTTCATTGCCACACTGAATTGGAGAACGAACTGACTCACGTAGAGGAGAAAGACATACGAATTAGTGGAAAATTTCTATGAAATCTTGGCTTCGTCAATATCTTCTGAAGCATCAACGAAGCAGAGACGATGACGAATGAGCTCGACAAGGTGGGAAAAAATTGGATTTCACATAAATTGAAAGAAGATGTTGAAAAAGGCAAAGGATAAAGCTCTCAGCGTTGATCTATCTCTGAGGGATGCGTCATGCATTCGGTTTCATTAAGCATCGTTTGGAGGTGATTGAGTGCATATCTGCCCTTTACAATGACTCGCGGTGGCCTACCGATGTATCGAGCCGGTGCTGCTATCCTCCCAGACAAGTCTGGTACCAATTTGCCAACCTCGAAGGATGGAAGGCTTTGTGGACCATGAGCACGGGGATCGATTCCACATGTGTGTTGCAGAGCGCCTCCAACCACTGCACCACACGGGCTTTTTAGAAGATGGTACCTATTACAAACCCATAGTGTGTGCAACTCAGCAAATCGAACTGGATGGTTCTTTGATTGCAGCGATCAGCTCGCTTTTGTAGCTTGGGCGTTCAGAGAACTTGGAGAACAGCATCAAGGAGGAATCTAGTATAAGAATAAGAGGCCACCAAGCAACCTCAGAAACCGAAATCCGCGTTCGCCTTTTTGATTCAACAGCCCTCCCATTAGTCTGTTATGCAGTAAAGACGTGGTATGAGACTTCAACCACGTCAAGAATGCTGCGAAGCACCTTAAGCTTGATGACATATTCTGAAATTTAACTAGCAGTCATAACGTCTAGCCGGAATGTTCAGCTTTGATCTTCAAAATCTATATCATCTTCGAGACCCACGAACGAGAACACACATTGGTAGCGAAATATTGATGGGTCTAAAGGACAGACGGTAGGTGGACGAAAAAAACTGGAAGGTGGACTCCAAGGGTGTGCAAGCGTCTCCTACGACGACCACTTACGCGTTGCGCAGGCGTGTTCGTAACTTAAATAAAACAGGTGTACTCGCAGCTGTAGTTGTATCACAGATCACGGTATGGAACTCGTACACGCCACCATGCTCGAATCGAACCACCACCGTGTACGACGATGATAAGGCAAAGAAACGGAAGAAAAGTGTGCTGGAATCCTCCTAACTCTTGAGAGCGGGCTCTCCAAGTATCCCAATAGATAATAACTATTGAGAAGTACGAGGATCACTGAGACTTAGAAGAGCAATGTACCATACGAAAGAGCTACTGCACACCCTGCTATAATAGCTTTAAAAGTTCTATCAGTCAAACTGCTGGCCTTAAACTGATGTCAGGATTAGTTTAAGAATATGAAGTAATTGAGAAGGTAGCCATCGAAAAGCACGACAGTATCGGCTCAGCTCATCAAAAACGGATCACAAAAACACAATGTCGTTGGATGTCGTTGCAGTATAAAAGTTTTCCAAACAATTCGATAAGGTACCACAGCTCTATTCACTGACTGTATAACATAGTTGTTTTTCCTCACGTTGGACGCTGCAGACTTCATGCATGAAACGAGGGTAACTGACGCCTTGTGTGTGCAACAGCTCAGACCACGCCCACATCATCAAATTGCTTCATGGTTGTGTTTTTTCGGATTTTCCTTCTCTTACGCTTTCTCTTTCATCCTTTCATTTACCCACCTTTATGTTATCGCTGTAATTTCGAGTGTTGATTGATTTATAAGGAATCGCAAACATTTCTTTACAAGAAGACTCTTCACCTGTAGAAATCCACATCTTTAATAGTCTGCTACCTTCTGCATCTAGGATTTCATACTGATAACATCAAAACCAGTTTTATTCCAGTGAATGATAAGCAGTCACTTATGCTTTTCGTACCTTTACTACTTTTGGAAAGAAACGCTTTCAAAACTAATTTTGATAATTTTAGTGGTTGGTCAGATATACTAGATAGTTGCTATCACCTTCTCAAGAACTATTATTTTAATGCTGCTTTTGTGGAAAGTTCTTTCTTAACTTATCCATTGTACATACGGCTGACTAGAAAATGTCCTCACATCAGCAAACGACTGAGTGTGGCAACAATTTGTACCATCTCTCTGGACCTAAAGCATTCAGTAAGCTTGGTTCGCTCAAGGTATATAGGAATCATAACAATTTTCGAATGGGATTTGTGTTCCTTACGAGATATTAGCCAAAAAGAATAAATCCATTGTCGTAGCTCGATATATTTAAAAGAAACCACAAAAAAGGCATCTATACGGTAAATACGAATCATTTCGATCAACGGAGAAGAGCAACAACCCTTTACCTGAATCTATGAGAACCTCAAGGGTAATATATATGTTTCTTTTCCACCATGTTCATCCTCTTATCTAGCACGTCGTAACGTTCTAGATGCTTTCACTGGGTAGATTAACCGGGTGAAGCTTTTTCAAATGATGGATGATCATGACCTATTCTCGTACAAGTGTTTCAAGTTTTAATTATGAAACAAGTTTTGTTTTTCTATTTCTCTGATTTTTCGCTGTTTAGTAATCATAACAGTGCACAAGTCCAAAAAATTTTCGTATACCTAGTGTTCTATGTGAAAAACAGTTCAATGAGGTAGTGTTCTCTTGAAAACTAGTTCAGGCCGAAGGCGACGATTTTTGCACTTTCTGGCTGACCGAGTGACCAGAGCACGTTACTCAAACCTCTAAAGAGGTGGGAGTTAACCCATTTTTTTCGGATACGTATCGTCCTCCATTTTTTACGACCTTTAAAACCACGTCTTTGTCTGCTTTCGAGCTCAACGACGCCATTTTTTTTGGCTGACATGTAATTCGTCACTAGAGCACGTAATCGTAAGGAGGCGATTTTAAAAGTGAAATCTGATTGTTTGGTCCGGTTTGGTCCGCTTCAGATAGCTATGAATGGATTTAGGAATCTGCGTGCACTTTCGAAGGTCATCTTAATCATTCTGCAACATCGCTTTCTCTTTTTGTAAAACGCATTACTTGCTTTCGACTATATTTCCTTGTTCGTTTTATTAAAAATTAAATAAAAAAACTTTTACTACTTCTAACGGAGTTTATCTGACTGGTACGAAAAGTTGAGGCGCTGCTGAAGAGCTGCTTTTGTCCCTATTCACCTCCAACTCCTGGTTTTTCCCTCATACAGGCCTTTTCACTTTTTAAATGATGTAAGTTTTTTTAGATGAGCTCTGTATGTACTTGCTATATCGTACATTATTTGACGCCGCAATGGTGGACTGTGCATTTTAGTTCGCTTCATTTCTAGGCCGAACAGCAACTTTCTTCTATGGAGTATTATCACTTTTCCACTTGCATTAGCAGAACAGCTTTAGAGCTAGCAGGATTACTAGTCAATAAAGCGGATAGGAACCACAGCGGATTAAAAACTGGCTAAGAGAAAGGTGAAGCAATGGGCTCCTCAGTGGTAACACGTAAGCCCCGGAAACGGTAATCACAGGTTCGAATCTGGTCTGGAATCCAAGTTCTGCAAATATCTCAGCATTATAACACTTATAGTGGAATAATAGCAGTCTTGAAGTTGGGATGATCTGACATACCGTCTGTTCTTCCTGCCACCCGCATGAGCCGTTAGTTCGCCAATGGGCGGAGCTAGTTTATGAAGTCATTGAGTGTGCTGATAAATCCTGTCGAGTAATGCAAAGCCCTGGCGCCTCTCTTATTTTCATGTTCTCTCGACGAATACGCATCTGCGCCCCTGCAATTAGCACACTATAGCGCGTGTTCTCTGACTTCCGTTAGTGTCTCGATCAATGTCTCCCACCCATCGGCCGAGTTTTCACGGTGATGATCATTTCCTATGTGGTATGAAGACAATAAAAATCCGAATTAGTGTGCACATGGGAAAAGAATGTTAAAAATGGTCAGTATTTTCTATAACTAGTTTAGGTTGAACTTTTTTAGTGCGTAATCGATATTGCTGATATTGTTCCCAAGTAAATAAAATACTGTTAATCATTCGAACGTTTATACGATCAGATGGGTATATTCGTTCGAACCTCATCGCATTTCACTGCACTTACATACGTTGTCCCACATAGTGCGGGGACACAGGCTGTGTGCACTTTTTCGCCTGGTCGTGCCAGTTTTTTTCATTGGTTCTTTTTCGTGCCAACCGGGAAGTTGCGAATAGAGTGGATTCTGCAGTCGAAATGCTAGACGTAATGAACACAACCAATAATAAACCAACGGTTGGCCAGTTGACACCATTGCTGATAAGAATGACTTGATTGACAATCGCCAAAATTAGTCAAGCACTGTTTTTTGCCATAGCTACGGCTGTTATCGTTGGCGATATCGACAAAATCGCAAGGGCAAAACAACATATAATCATTAGAACAGCTAAAACACCCCACGTAGTAAAGTGGTTAGTGTCCTGCAGTATATACTTAGCCTCGACATGGTCGGCGGTTCGATCCAGCGTTCCTGCAAACCGAGCCTTCTGTCTACTCGGCGTCAGCAAATTACCAGTACATTTGCCTCGGACGATAGAAATACTGATTTGATGCAGAGGTATACCATCACAAGTCCCTGTATACACCAATTATGCATTCGATTACCTCTACGAGGCTGCGAATGAAATCAGATTACAGCTCAGCCTTTAAGGGATTGAACGCCATCGAACGTTACATTCTTTTACCTTTTTTAGGTATTGCCCTCGTCCCTATACGTTGGCTTGCGTTATGGGTTAAATGGCAAGCACATTATTGTTTCGAAATTGCGACCTCGATAGATGAAAGCCGGTCGCATAAATAGATCATCGCCCACCAACCAGTCGGATCGCTGGCATCGAAACGTTGAAAAAGTGGCATCCGAACAAGAGATATTCTGAATGCTTCAGAAAGGAGATAGACATGCATGCCTCAAGCAGTCATATACACATACACATAAGGACAATCAAATGTGCATTTATATATACGCGCATACATACATGCATGCATACATACATAGATACAAACGTACATACATGCATACATACTTACACGCATACATACATACATACATGCATACATATATACATACATACATACATACATACATACATACATACATACATACATACATACATACATACGTACATAATACATACATACATACATTCGTGCACGCACGCACACGTAGTTACGTAGATGCATTCATACACAAACATATACAGACAATCGTGAGCACGCGTACACAGGCATATATACAACACATCTCAAGAAAACAAAGTGGTCTTATGTCTTAGTAATTTACTGTTCTATTAAATTTTTCAATAATGTCTCTGTAATTTTTTTCCCTAAAGACCTTTTTTTTAAAGAGACCTGACTTCATTCTCTCAGTCGTACGTTAAACCAGAATTTCGGTTGGAGATCGTTTGCTGATATTTACACAGCCTTTTATGTCGTCTTTTAATTACAATTTTAAGTCCGAATTATTTGTTATCTAATAGAAAAATCATCTATAGGTGAATTTGTATTGGCAGCATGTTCTCAAAGGCTCAATTCATCGCTGCCTTCACAGTTTGTCGTATTCTGCACTGGACTCTCTGTTAGTCCGATCGCTAGGATCGCTAGAAAAACTGGGACGGATCTCGTATTTTTTGGATCACGACGATCTGAATCTCATACTCTCATATAAACTCCAAAATAGCGCTATTAAGCTAAAGGAGTATTGAGGAATATCACGAAACACTTACTTAGCACTGACCTTTAGTGAACGACATGTGACTTAAATTGCACTTTTGAATTATGAACACGAAGCAAGACGCTTAGTTGAGAACGTGACAGGATGTACAAGCTCGCACCACTTCGTTCCACGGTGATCTATCCCGTTCCGGGAGAGTCGTTTGCGGCGGCTTTTCCACACGGACAGTGGGAAGCGAGAGGGGCGTTCGCCCCTCATTTTTTGCGCGCGATTTTTTCATCGAGTGTGGTTAAAAGTGCACACGTTCGCGGCCTGGTACGAGCGCGTGTTCGATATCTCTCGCCGTCGAAAGTGCATTGTGAAAAAATCCCCACCATCCAGTGTTGAGCTTGTGTGTTCTAAAAAAGCGCTGCGGGGTAGTCGTTTTTATTGCTCGTGCAGAGAAAATTTCGGTCAGGGTGTTTGGGTGGGGGAACGCCTACGAAAAAAAAATGGCCTCTATGGACGACGGCCTCCACAGATTGGTAGTCATTAGAAGTCGTTCCCTGTCGGATTGACATCCGTAGAGTGAACGACACTGACTGACGACGGCCGGCCGGCCGGCCATGGCAGCTATGGCCCAGTCGACCAATCGCGACCACCGCCGCGATACTGTAAGTCGCGACAGCCTCAGCCGATGCTGAGAGAGAGCATCACATATAATACCATACGGACTACATGCACATCATGTTAATCGGGTATGTTTTCTGGATGTTCGTTCAGAATTTTTGTCTTGAACATGAATTATTGTGACGAGTAGGTAAAAGAGAAGTCAGAAATCGATGTATTTATTTGTTTTTATTCCTTTTTCATTGCAATTGTTTGAAGAGATTGCATATAAGGACTGCTATTTCTGAACCACATAAGTACATCTTCAGCTGAGCTGCCTTTTTTGTAAAATCGTCTTTTTTTTTCTAACAATATTCCATCTTGTTTAAATGCTTCTGTCAAATGCCATACATTTTCTCTTGTTGGAAAAGTACCGTTTCCTAGTTCATAAAGTATCTACGTATTTTATTTTCACCTATATATTTCATATCTTTACTTAAATAAGCACAATTTCTGTTGTTTTCCGCTCAGCTGTGCGAGTTTTTTGATCTCCAATCAATACCTGTGCATTTACGCTGGCGCCACATGCTAGCTAGGGATGTGCGCCTCACTACTGCCCTTTCCATCGATTTTTGGCAGCACAGTGGTTTTTTTCCTTTCTGAATCTCACTTTTCCATGATGCTTATTAACTCGATAATTGTAGCTCGTAACGATTTGCCGTGTTTCAACGCTGGGCTTTACTAGGATTAAGTTTATTTCATTCGACAGAAATATCTATTGATCGTTTGATTTAAGTTTTCTTTTTTTCTTACGACATTCTACCTACTTTTTATTGATTGTTTTAATACTTTATCTTTTTCCTACTTTATATATATACTTAATAAAATTGAAAAATCTGCGTATTAACACGATTTCCTTCTACGGAATCAACGATGTACAACGTCCCAGTAATTTTTCAGCCTGGTTACAGCCAATCAATATTCACATGCCGTAACAGTTTAAAATCATTTGCTTTTCATGAAAACTGATTTTTTTCCAGTTTTCTTTTTGTCAATTTCGATCAATTCTTGCTGTCACGAGTTTTACTGCGTGCGATGGCAACAGTATTCATGGCTTAACTTTAACCATTCCGTTGGCTTCTGACTTAACACTGAATCATTTTATGTTATGAAGAGATCTATTCTGTCATTATGTTTTCTTTTCCCTTCCACTCATTACTTCAGCTTTTTCCCTCACTTTTTTTCCCTTCGCTTTCGTTCGGCAGTGGTCAGGTTACCCCATGACTTGGTTCATCGCGTTTCATACGTTCGACATTCGCTTGCTCACAAGTACTGAGTTCCTACCCAAAATTGATTAAGTATTTCTCTAAAGAAATTTTTCATATGTAAGCATTTCTTTTACTTTTATAAGGCTGTAAATCATTCGCGGAATTTCCACCCACTAAAGGTTTTTTCCGCCATGATTTCCTGCTTTTCCTCTTAATTTAAGGCTACTGGTAATTTCGTTGATCGATAATTAGCCTTTCTTATTACTGAAGTCTTTTGGAAAACTCTAAAATGGTATATGTCAGTTGGACTATCGATTTTTCCTCACGATCAGTTTTTTCATACTATGCTGAGTCGGGTTATACGATAGAGTATTTATTGAGGTATTTTATCTGGTCCATTATTTTGTTTGCACCTATTTGAAAGTGAATCGATACGATTTTTAGTTTCTGTAGCACGACATTACTCTAAACACGTATTGTTTTTGTTTTCAACGCTTTCCTCGGATCACTGATAAGAATCCGTTCCAAAAGCACTTAGCACTCAAAAGAATATTTCTAATAGTATTCTTAGATCTTTTATCGATTGATAGATCTTAGACTCTTTTAATTCTTCGCGTTCTCTTAATAAAGCTTAAAGTCAGGCTTTTTATGCTAACTGTCTTTCTGCTGTGCCAGTTTTCTCTAAACGATACCCTTAACTCTGAAGACGAAGGGGATTCCTCTGAAGAAGGCGATTCTGCTGAAACGTCGGCCACGACTGCTTTGTATGTGTGTTATTGTATGGAAGTAAGCGTATGCTGTTTAACAACCTCGCGACTGCTGAGACAGAATACGACGAATTCATAATCCAATGTCGAGGTTAATAGAAAGTCGATCCTGGAAAACCCTTAACATTTTAGGATGTTTAATAACCTCCTTAGAGACATTCTACATTCGAAACATATGATTTACCTGTCTTTACGGATGCATTGAAGTCAATTCACACCGTTACGAATCTTTTAACTATGTCTTTCAGTGGATTTTTTCGCAAACTGGGAAATTTTTCAATTTCTATGAAGTCAGATGGGTGCTATGGGCTTTTTTCCTTCTCTCGCTATCTATTGATGTTCTTTTTTTTACGTTTACCTACAAAACTTTAAGCAGAAGTTTTCATAAACGATAAAGCTGATGGACGTCTTAACGTATCGCTCTGCCGGCGCTCCAACATTGTCCAATCGATTACCTCCGGAGGGTATGGTGGATTAATGAAAGACAGCCTAAGCGGTCTACAACACCAGAATTAGAGTTCAGAATGTGTAGAGTTTTGTGTTTATTACACTGCGAAGAGCTAATTTTGTTATCTGGACAAGTAATCACTACAGTGGAGCCCCATGTTCGATTTAATAGTCATTGCCAACGAACAACTTGTATCCGATCAAGTTAATCAGAATCCTAGCTAATTTGAAACCTGTCTCTGTGTATCCTATGCAAACAAGCTTATATAATCTATTCATGGTGTCTTTCATTACACTAATTTCAAATATTTAAAATGCCGACCCCCGTCATTGCATGGCCAACCGCTCCCTCGTTTTCATTCACGCTGTCACCGCCCGGCTACAGTATCCCTTCAGGCTGAACGCTGACGCGCGTTTCTCTGTGCGTGTTAGTGTATGTGTGAGTGTATGGGTGTGTATGTACATACGCATACACGTACATATCCATATGTATGTCTATGTACATGGTGATAATTGTTTTGTGTATCACTGCTAACTAAATATCGCTTTACCTCAATCAAGACGTGTTTCTCTGAATCCGTTGGACCAAAATAGCATTTTATGCCAGAAATCTCTTCCAGAACGCTCATTCTTGTGTGTTTTCAACCAGCTACGAACTATTCGAACTCGTTTTTGCATTCATTTCCAGGTGTATATGTCACTAGATCGTTTTTCTTATCAGCTTGGGTGTGTATGTATGTCTGTGTGTATGTGCGGTAATCGATTTTTCCGAAGCGGAGCTGAACGATGAGACGAAAAAAAGTGTGTTCGGCTCGATATCTGGTTTCAGTGCATTATCGATTATTAAAGAAAGAAACATTTGTGAAGCGTTCGTTGTAAGTACAATACTTAATGTGATACTATACAACTCTATTCGCTCCTGAAGGCATGTGATATTACGGTAGCGCGCGGATGTAGAGAAACGCCGGCGAAGCGAAAGCGAGCGAGCGAGCGAGCGATGCGGCGGCTGCCGCATGTGCGCTAACGGAATATGATCGAAATGTGTGTGCATATTGACATCGTCGTCGGCTGTCGTCGCATCATATCCCCCAATAAGTCTATTAAGACCCTAAGTCTTTAATTCTAGTATTTATTATTTTTCCTTTTCTCTCCTCCCTCTCTCTCTTTCTCTCTTTCATCAAACACACTTGAGAAGAACAGACGCCCCGAATTGCCGGTCGGTCGGTCGGTTGGTTTTTTCCAGCATGTTTGATGGGCGGCGCTAAGAGTCGTTCTGGACAGGCATGTGGCCTTTTTCTAACCTGACATTTTTGTGAACTCTCCTCCTTCTCCTTGCGATTATAACTTTTTCCGCGAAGTTTTTTTCGCCTGAAACAGATATTTAGTTTTCCTCTGGCCTGAGTTTGCTTAGGCGAAAGAGTAGCGGGTTTTGAAGGCGACGAAATCGCAGTTTGTTAAAGTATAGACGAGCGACCTAGACTTGTCTTGGGACGATCTTCAGTGACTCAGCAGATGAGCATGACATATTAATCATCACTAGATTACTGGTGGTTGTTGCAAATTCCCTAGTCCGGTTGTTGTTTTTAATGGGTCACATGAGGCAGATGCTACTTCAAATTAATATTTCTACTACATAACTGTTCAAATTTCAGCGCCAAATGCGCCCAACTTACTACTATTTCTCTGTCTTATTGTAAGCCGTTGGCTTATTCCACACGTTAATAAAGTCGTGGACTCTTTAGGTTCTTTATTTGGTTTGCACTTTATAGTTACGGATTGTGATGTTAAAAACTTATTGTTCTGTTGTTAGTCTAACGAAAAGAGAAGGTTATTTTGTGGTTGTAGTCAATTCCTTCAGTTGATTGAAAATTGTTTTCCTGCCTTAACGAAGAAGGAAGAACAAGACGGTTTACAAATAACAAGTTGCGAGATGAGGACGACTGGCATTAGCTGGCTAGATGATTGTCTCATTTATGGAACACAGGCTGCAGGTAGAGTCTAAGAGTTGCTGTATAGTTACAATGACCACGATGCATTCATGCCTATCAAAATGAAACTGAGAGAGAAAGAAAGAGAGGGAAAGAAAGATGAATGATTTCCTCGAAAATCATCAACATCATCACCATCACCATCACCATCACCACAGCAGCCGTCAGCACACACTTGGAGAGACAGACCGCCCACCGTATCTCTAGAGCCATTGTAAGGCACGTTCTTATGTCCTTGCTTGGCCTTCTTTGCTGTTTCTTCATAAAATCTCACTTTCTTTTCATAGTAGTTTAAATTCTCTTTGTGGACTTTGCGTGAAGATACTCTCATTTGTTAAGGGAACTCTTGTAAACTCTGTATAACAACAGCAGGAATTTATTTACAACGAGATGTGACTGATTTTTTCTTCTGATTATTGAGTGGGATTTTTAGTGAACTGGCATTGTATACCACAATACCAGCTGTAGATTAATTCGCTACTGTCCCTGGATGGACTTTTGTCGCTTTTGTTAGAAAATCCAATATTTTCATCGGTGCTGTCAAATCCATTCGTATTGTGCGGCAGAATACCTGGCTGGACTGCACGCACTGTCTGACTATACCACATGTTTCTTCATATACTGTTCTAACAAATATTTTCAGGCACATAGTATTTCTTAAATGTGTTATATATTGCGTCGAATTCAGCTTGTTAAACCGCCCCCTGTCGAGTCTGTCGAATAACAACACCAATCATTGCGGATTGAAAAAATTCTATTAACAAGTCGACTAACCTGCCTTCCGTTCCACAACGACCTCAATTGAAGACGTGGTACCGCCTTAGCACGGATGCCATGGACACGAAAGAAGTCACATCTGGAAAACCTTCAACATGTCAGTAAGGAAGAAATGCAACAGATCCTTAAGCAGCAGCAACCGAACCAAACAAGAATCCGACCATGTTCACGGGCGGCGAATGTAAGACATCGAGGCAAGCGGAAGAAGTACTCCTAGTAGGCGAGATTTTAAGGAGATGCTGTATACGTTTTACCAACGCTTATGCTAAGTTTATGATTTACAGAAAAAAACCGTACCTCCACTTGTTTTTTGTGGTTCGATAGTCATCACTAAAGAGCTTTCGAAAAATTCATACGCAGAATACTTTCCTTTCTTTGTCTGCTTAAAAAAGCGTAGATGTGGAAAGAGTCAAGCAATTTCACGAATGATTGCCAACGCCTGTTTGATGATTCATGCATCTTTTTTGTAGAACTAGGAGTTTCTACATATCAATATGACATGATTTCAAGACTTCATCTATAATCTAATTTCCATAGTTTCGTCCTATTATCTGTAATTCCACTGTCTAACGAGTTGGACCAGAATTGGCACCACTGCAGTTTCCACTATCGGAAAAGAGGTGGCCATAGGTGACTGGTCGGACTATTTCGAAGCGTATATTAGGCTGTCTTTTGAAGATGGCCGTGAAATAACTCGTGACAACAGATTCCAGAATAGGACACATTTTTGCCATGGACATTCACTTGCTTATACAGTCACTCCCATGTTCTTATTTATAAACATGACAACTCCGTTATACAAGAAGTACACAACGATTGAGAACTGTAGAGAAAGGAAACTTCCTTCCTGATTCTAACTGCTAATCACCGTATGTAGATGGTGGCTTGAAATTTCCTTCCTGATTCTAGCTGATAATCACCGTAAGTAGATGGTCCTATTTGGCTCACGTTGGCATTTCCTACAGTAGCTCTCAAGTTGGGAGATATCACGTAATCTGATAACTAGCCCGTTTGCGATCAACTAAATAAAAGTAAGAAATCCATAAAAGATTTTACTAAAGCTACAGTAGTCTGTTAATGGTCTATCAGTTGTTTCACGGCAAATGGTGTAGGCTCTATGAATAAGGTTAGTAATATCTGTTTTTATCGGTATATTTATAGAAAGTTTAATATTCGCTTCTATTAAAATTGCAGCCGAATATCTCTCAATGTTAGCCATATTTTTTTACTTCCATTGCTTAGTTCAAAATGTTATTATGAACATTCACTACAGGAAGAAAACCATGCAAAACAATCAGTAGCAAAAGTAAAGGTCCGCGTTAAAAAGTGGTAGTGAGTGAGTTGAGAGTTTCGAAAAGTTTCACTTAATTTCGTATATGCTGATAAGGCGCATATAAGAACTTCTAACTCTCTGTGGACAAGATGAAGCTATTGGGTGGCGGTTTACGAACTGGTAGTGAAGAGGAAGGACCGACAAAAACCTCTGCCTGCTTTTCATCGATTTGTTGCTTCATGCTTCTTCTTCTTCTTCTAGTGGTTCTTCTTACCAGTAAACAAACGTGAATCACCTTTAAAAAGTCCACAAAGCAAGATCCTAACCTTTCATCATTTCATAATCCATTCCAGATATGAACAACGGAGAGAAATCACATTAGTTCGTAAACCATAATTCTCTAGTAGCCCCCAGGATCGACTTTCTATTAACCTCGGCATTGGAATATGAATGTGTCGTTTTCTTGTTCAGCAATCGCGAGGTTTTTAAACAGCATACATTTACTTCCATAGAAAAACACAATACAATACAACACTAGCTGACGTTTCGGCAGTATCGCCTTCTTCAGAGCACTCTAGTAGTCGTAAAAAACTCGGAACTCAACTACGAATTAGCTATAAGCTGGGTATACCAATATATCCTGGCTTGTCATTTGGGTCAAAACCCTTCCACCGTTTATGATAGTTTATTAAAGGTTGCTTAAAAATGGTTTTACGATTCTACGAATTATTTTTTAACTGTCGTTATGGTAATTTGGTTATAATATTCAGCGATAGTATGAGAGTCGTAAGCGCATGTGAGATTGTACCCAATCGTATAGTAGGTGATATCGTGAGAAATCATTAGTGATAATGGAGAAAGAAGTCGTTCAAAATTACAAAAAACCCTTCTTCCCGTGGTCGCTATGATAGTGGTAGAAATTTTCATTGAAAAACGTTTCAAATAATAATACTATGACCTAATAACGCTTACCATTAATAAGTCAGTGTTTTCTTGATGAGCATGCACGAGATTGTTACTGTACTTTTTGTTCCCAAAAAAGCCAACATTTTGGCGAAGTTTGTCTTCATCAAAGCTTTAAAAGCTCAATTTAACTGCAATCTCCTTAGCAAGCCATCTCGATAAGCTCAGCAGAAAAAATGTGACACTCTGACTTAAATCGCTTAGGAAACAGTGGCTTCTTCACACACTCTCATTCCACCTGAAGACCAACCATACAGAGCTCACATGGATGGATAATGCCCCTCTGACGTTAGAATACCTTTAATATTACACTACAAAACTCCAGGCTGCTGGTGTTTGTGGTGGGTGTGGACAGACACCTACGGTTCGGAGTTTTCCAAAACATCTCAGCATCCGCGACGATGCTGAGATATTCGCAAAATTTAGACCACGGGCCAGATCGAACCACGATTTTTCGACATCATTATGGTTATAACATTACCCTTTATATCAATCGAATTTTTCGTTACATGAAAAGTCAAAAACTTTCAATCCATCAAATTTCAGCATTTTCAACAGGGTTGTCTATGTTTAAGTGGAATCTGGCCATATAGTTCCAGAAACTGTAATCGATTTGTTTTCTAGTTCTTTTTCCTTTTCATTTTTTCATTCGATGAACTCTTTCGAAAATTGTCAGGAGTCGAATATTCTATTCGACTTTCGTTTATTTTACTTACCTCAATAGTCACTCTACACGTGAAATTGGGTACGAGTTTTTGATTTCAGTTCGAATCTAAGCCGGACGTTGGCCAGCTGCAATCGCAGATGCAGATGCGAGAGGCGAAGCCGTACAAATGCACTCAATGTGTGAAGAGCTTCGCCAACTCGTCCTACCTCTCACAACATATGCGAATCCATCTCGGAATCAAACCATTCGGACCATGTCAGTATTGTGGAAAGAAAGTAAGTCCAATCTATAATATACATATCGATCGTTTCTCTAGTTTTCGTTATCGTGCAACGGTGATTTTTTGTCTTCAATCAGGAGCACGAACTCGAGCTTCATCGCTTTGTTGCTGTCAAAGGATAACATTGTGAATTGGTCTTGTTTATTCTTCTTGCTGATCATCTGAACCTTGTTTTCATCGTTGAGCTTTGTCGAAAATCGAAATAGATGTGAATTTTTTAGCCACTTATACCTTCACCGGTTATTTAAAGGTCATTTTACGTCCTATTGGTAGCGAATATCTTTAAGAACCACGAAAAAAGGGCTATAATGGAGTCGTTCTGAACTAAAGCACGTAGTTTTTTCAGCGTCAGACGAACTATATTGATTTTATGAGTGTGATCTGTTTAGAGATACCTTAGTCGTTTGTGATAAAAGATCTTCACCACAGCTTGAGAGGATCTCTGCATGTGACACTTCCTGCGATATTATCCAAAACTAGTAGTTTTTTCCTAGCAATAGTTCGTAACCGAAGTGCTTCGTTGGTTGGACTTTTAGCGTTTGCTACGAGACGATGGGGAACGGTATTTTAGATGAACCACTACCAATGACCAAACTCAGTGACATCCTTGAAAACAAGCACATTATGAAATTATTATCTATTTAATCCAATCGTTAACTTGCCTTTCTAAATCGGCAGTGAATTTGTTCATTTTAGGAAAAGTTTGAGAGTTTAAAATTCGCCCCGTTGATTGCAGCACAAACTAACACAACCGAGCACAGAAACGAGCAACTCTAAGCGCTTTTTCAGTACAAGAACGAAAGTGTCCACAAAATTGACTTCATTTATTAGTTCTGTAATTAGTTTGCCTAATCCTATACATTAATTTTAAAGGCTATTCAGTCTACAGACTAATAACCTTGAAAAAAGTGTCACTTAAATCTTAACTCTACCAAATTTGATAATTAGAAAGCCTGAAGAGGTTTATTATTGCAATAGACGAAGGCGACTTGGATGTTTTGAACCGAACCTCTGCAGCTTTCTTTAGTAGAAGTATCTCACTTAGAGAAAAGAAACCAATGCGCTAACGTTGTTTCCACTCTCGGTCTGTTTGAGCTTAACTCGGTATTTTGAAGTGCTTCAAAGCAATTTTATACCAGTTATACTTTTTTTTATTCGATTCACTTGATATTTTCAGAGCCACGTTTTACTGATGTTTGAGACATTGTGAGTATTCCCATCAAAATCTTCAACGATCGGGATTTCTTTGACTTAAAATTGTGAAATTTGTTGAATAGGAGGGACAAGGAATGGATTTTTCTTGTCGTGATTAGTTTTTTTTCGGAATGATCTCGACTAGATGAGAAAACACAGACGCATTCCGTCTATGCCGTTATGGCATCGATTCTACTAGTTTCCATAAAAGTACGCCGAAAAAAAACGCTGGCATCGGTATTTAAGAATCGATTTTGTCAAATTCTAACAAAATTAGACATTTTCGAAACGAAGTACGAAAAGCATCAAAAAGTCAGGGAAGATTCTGCAAGAATAAACTCCTTGATTACATTTTTTCGGAATAATAATGCATGATTAAAAATGATACGACCACGGACGACTTAGTGAAATTCGAATTTACTCGGATTTTTTTTTTATAGATCTGCCGAAATTGACTAAGCGTTTTTCTACTCCTTTCTTCTTTTTTCTTCTCATTCGACGGATTAAACGAAGCCCATTTAAATGTGTTGTGTGGTTTTCCCCCTTCCATATAAGGGTAATGCTTGATTATTATTGGCTAAAATAATCCACCACTATAGTCAAAAGCATTACACGTGCATTTTCTTTAAGTATAATGTAGTATTAGATAACTTGTCAGATAGGGTGCGTGATGAGTTTACTGGTTGAGCTTCAACTTACCGTATTCACAACCAATAGTGATCATGAAAAAAGAGGCGTTTCCTTTAACGCCATTGGTCAACCGTTGATGTAATGTTTTGGTACGGAAAGAGAAAATTACGCGAATCGAATGTGTCATATTATTTTCAGCAGAAAATTTTATGAATGAACTATGGATAAGGTTTAGAACGGCGTACCATAGTTGGGCAAAAATCGCCACGGCTTTTTTTCTAAGCATCGAAACCGATTGGATCCGCGAAACGTCAACTTAGAAGAACTATTTGTTCAAAATATTCTCGTGTTTATCAAGTAGAAAGAGACTTTTCGATGCACCTCAAGTTCAGAATCCCAGACCAAGTAGAATTTCGTCTTACGATAGAAGAACACTGCCTAGGAGTGATTGGAGATTATTATGACATTATTTATTATTATTCATCTTCTAAATGGTATTCATCTGCTAAATGCCTCTGTTCATATACAAGATCTGTGAGACAGCTCATCAGTGAAGTTACGGCCAACTGCTTTTTATTATTTAACTAACAGTGACGGAAAAAATCCGAATATGGACCAGTTTTCTCTGAAATCTTGCCATAAAACATCCTTATGCTTCTACAATAATAATATCATCATTATTGAAATATTTTTATATTACATATTTACCATTTTATCCTTCTTTATTTTAACTATTTGACTAATTTTTGTCTCTTATTTTTCGCGAGAGCGCGTATGGCGCAGTTGTCGAAGGCGTCCTGCAACATGCACATGGGATCGATCCCCACGCCCCTGGTCCACCAAGCCTTCCATCTTTTTGGGGTTGGCAAATTAGTGCTGAAATTGTCAAGGAGGATAGAAGCGTGGGCCCGATAGATCGGTAGCCCACTGTAAGTCATTGTAAAGGCCAGATATGCATTCAGTCACCTTCAAACGATGCTTAATGAAGTCGAATGCATGGCGCATCTCTCAGGGATTGATCAGGGCCTAGAACTTTACCATTTATGCCTTATCCTTTTAATTTTTGCAACAACTGAAATTTGCTCATTTCGAAGAATATTTTAAAAAAAGAGGAACAAAAATTAAGGTCGCACAACTCGCTGGTGTTTATTTCTTCGATGCTTGCTAGATAAATTGCTCTTCTGAATCTCATCCACAGTTTTACTTTACAAAATGCCCTATTATTTCAAACTTTATCGCCATTGTTAGTGCAAAATACAAAGCATTGAACAGTTTTCTGTTTTCAATAGAATGTCTACGAAATTGTGTTTTTTGTGGCTCCAAAATACCAATTCATAATTCACTGTGTCAGACAAAAATCTGTTTATGAACTGATAACAGATAACGATTAACTTACGAAACAGCTACTGATTTATAAATTTTATGAGGAGAAGTTCATACTTTTTTCTTCTCCTTTACTGGTCCTCCATCATCAGGCCGTTTTCTTTTTTTCCAGTATTTTGAAGAAACTGTTTTCCATGCGGCTAAAATCTAGATTTTGGGATTTTTTCCTTTTTAGGACTATGAAAATCCTTGGCTAAGTAGGTGAAACGTCGGTGTATTACTTATAAAACAAATGTCAATACAGTCCTTAATCGACTCAGCCAATATTCTCCGACATTCATGAAGAACAAGAAATCCTCAAGCAGCAGCCGAAGCAAATTCTCTCCGAAGAACTCGAAGTCTTTCGAGACTTCAGACGTTGGGAAAGGAATAATTTAATAACCATCCTGTTTCATTTTGCTTACAATGGCCAAAAACATAGTGTTTGTAGTTTTCTTCCATTTGTTCAACGATAAAGAGTAAATTAATGAAATATCAGAAAAGTATAGCCACTTCAAAACTTCCAATCGATACTTCATCTATGAAATTAAGCAAATGATGGTAACCTTCGCACAATGTCACCCACCGCATGTAGGCGTTTTTTTAGAGCGTTCGTCACTGTTTTTTCGCTACGTTTCAAGGTCTTTTTCTATGGGTTTTTGTATACGGTAGGCGGCATAAAAAACCGTACACACATCCATCCATACACAAAGACATATATACACACAAAGAACTCACTCATAGAGAGAATGGCGGTAGAGCTCCGCCGTAAGAGGGGATCTACTTAAAAATATTGAGTACCTACTGAAAATCCACTATTTAAGAAAGTATTATGAGAGTTGAGGTGCTTTTTCGCGTTGTTTTTTGCATCCGTGTTTCCCTGGATCTGAGCCCTCGATCTCTACATCCACCCTACGTTAACATTCCACGGTAATCAGTATGATGACGATATAATTCGTAATGTGAATATCTGTAAGAAAACATCCAAAGTCTTAAAAAAGGATGAATTAAAGGTTTTTTTTACATCTTTAGACCTCTTCAAATTGAAGGCTGTCTTTAAACATTGAGTGTTACGAAAACATCCATAATGATCCTCTTAAGGGGGAGAAATACAATAGGAGGAAAATAGATGTAGAACTGTATAAATTCAGTGCATACAAAATAAAAACTGGTAAAAGTTCGGGTTTTTTTAACTTTTTTTCAGTGAACTGGTGATTTTCTTAGTGTAGAACGATTACTGTAAATGAATCTAAAATCTTGATACGGTCTGACAGCAACAGTCGCGTCACGATGTTATTATAGTACAAAGGGGAAGGTGAAGGGGGGGGGGTATTAAAGTTCCTACGTTGCGATTTCTTCCGGATTTTTTATTTTATTAAGGAGCGGTGACCACTGATCAACTGAGAATCCGCCATTTATTTGTCGAAATAAGAAAAAGTTTTTTTTTCAAAATTTGTTTCTGTCTAACTTATTTTCTACCAGTAGTCTGTGACTACTCCTTGACAAGTTCTCCAAACATTTGTCTCTTTGGTGATTTGTTCGCCATTTTATTAATAAGCCCACCTCGACAACTTTTATGCTCCTTAATTAGTTTAAACTGAATAAAATTTTGTACTACCTTAATTAGGATTTGATTCATTTTTATCAGGAAAAAATATCTATTCATTTCGCATATATTATGTGGTTCAATACCTAATCATTTCAATCCTCTAATGAAGGGAGTGAAATGAGAACAAAACGACTTTTGAAACTATTCGTCAAGAGTACCGTAGTCATGTTCACATGTAATCATCGGTCATCAAGTATACTGTAAGCTTTTAACATAAGCATTCGAGAGATTCGGTAAGTTTTCTGCGCAGGAACCAGGCACCGTAGTAAAACTCGTTCCGTTTTTTTTTCAGAGTGTGGGTGGATTTTGAAACTATCTATCAAAAAGTATTGCTTAGAAAAGTAATCGATCTGTCCAGTACCAACTGAAGCCGGTTTCTTACGAAGATGTGTTTTTCTTTGGTTTGTTTTGGTGATTTTGTAGTAGAACTTTTTTCTACAGTAGTTTCATGAGGTTTGAGGAAGTTGCGATTGACGATTCCAAATTGGAATCCCTTACCATCGTCGTATTTTGCACGACTTTGGATTCCTTTCTCTAGATAAAGTTTTTCTAGTGAATATGATTTTTCCGCTTAGGAGAGTGTCTTGGATTTGGCTAAGTAGCCGAATAAAGTTTTTTTATCAGCCTGGCATTAGCTTATCAGAGAAAGAATGCATAATGATTAGTCATTATAAGGTTAAGCCAAGGTCAGCTTTTGAAATATTATCTTCGTTTGTGGCGCAGAAGCATTCAAGTTTGAGTATTTTGCATCCTTTCACGAAACTTACTTTTAAAATAAGAGTTATACTGTTTGTGTGCTCATTATTCATTCGTCGTATAGTTTGTTGATGCGTCACATTTTCCCGTTACCCTACCCTTCTCAGTAGTTCGAACTTCTCGAAATGCTTTCCTAGAGAGAAGTAAATGGCTTCCATCAGGAATCGCACGAGCCTAGCCATAATTTCCACTGAACAGGTATTTTTCTGGTTTGGCAAGTTTTTTTTTCCTTTCCAATTGCACTGAGCCAGCAACGTTACCACGGTGTGTCCGCGGGTCGCAAATAGCAACATTTCTCTTAGATCGGAGAGAATTCGCGTGTTCCACCTGGGGATTAAACGTGTACACATATGAAGTACTCCCGAAGAAACTACCTTGAGCAGAGCCCGAACTGATTTGTTTTTAAGAGTGAAATTTTTGGTTACAAGGTCGCAATTGAACAGTGATTGTGATCAAAAATCTGTTCGAATTTTTAGCGTGGATTTACATATTAACTGAACACTTTGGCCTCTTAAATATCCGTAAGTTTCGGAGAAGTCGATCCATCTTAGAGTCTTGGCTTAACTCCACTGAGACTTCGCAGGTCTTTACCACTGGTGTTCACCGACACTTTGTGAATGCGACGGAATTCTTCACATACGAGGCCATTACCAATTTACCGATACTGGAAAAATGCTAGGAGGTATTTGGTGTCGTAGACTGTATACCTTTCGATGCACCTCTGTCCACTGGCAGTATATTATTTCTACCAAAGTATAGGTATGCTTTGGGCAAGTTCTGAAATTGTGGCAAAGAATAATATTGACGGGACTTGCCGTCATGACATCCAATATATTAACGATTGCTTAATAACTTTAAGAGTGAAAAAATCTGAAGAGAAATGACACAGTGCTCTAAGAGAATCTAACTAACGATCATGCTACACAGCTTTTCGTCAAATGATTTCACTGCTGAATATTCCTTTCTTCCAAATATTTTCCATTTATAACTCTATCTACCACCGGTGTTAAAAGAGAGCTATGTCTGGTATTTCTGATTATCCATTAACTCAATTCTGTTTTCTCTTCCCTCTTTCTCTCATTCTTCCATTGCTCTTTTCTATTCATCGAAACTTAAATGGAGTCATGTCTTTTCTTTCTTTTAATAGAAAAACATCATTGTGAAGTCTTTCATTAATGCTGTTCATATGTCTTCGAGAGAAGCAAATACAGAAATGTCAGTTATAATCTCATGCTTCCTCTTCAAATTTATTGATTACTAGTAATCAATGGCAATTATTATAGGCTTCAGAAACGTGCAATATAATCAATAATCAATCTAGCAAATTTTACATAGCTAGTTGACCCTTTTATAGTGACGACAATTTACTAGTTTTAGTGTGGTATTTTTTTACTGACGTTGGGATGTGCGTTACGCATTGCGTAGAGGCGCTCTCCAATCCACACTGGATCAGTCATTGGCTCGATGCCTCGTCCAGTACTAACCAAGCACCCCACTTCGCTGGGATCGGTAAATTTGTGCCAGACTTTTCTGGATGTATAGAAACACAAACTATACAGATATTCTTTCATTGACAAGCTAACACGACGTTAATAAACGATTTCATTCCGAAAACTTCTCGACGTTTTCGTTTTCCTCGGAGCGGATGATTGAAGTCGATATTCACAGTCGTTCGTTTTCTCTATGTGTACCGGGCGATGTTCTTTTACACAAGACGATTGTCGTTGGTAGTAGTGATTGTCTAGTGGTAATGACTTGTTTTTTCCGGACATCCTTCAGAAGTCGGCATTATTAGAGGAAAAGTTGAAAGAAAAACTAGAATCCCAGAAACTAACTTTACACATCGGTAGCATCACCACAAGTGATTGAACAGCCCAAATATTTATTCAGTAACGCCTACAATGCTGGAATTAAAGTTCAATGCAAGTAGCAACGCTAAAGGGTTGATTAAAGCAGAAGGTTATCGTCCTTTACACATTTGTAATAATGCTTAAGTACGGATATTTACTGACTAATTTTGTTACCCAAGTTGTTCTAATGGAGCTATGGAATAATTTGAAGAAGTGTAGAACCCTGATAACAATTTGGTGCAGACATCAACCAAGAAAAACTTTAAAATCCTTCTTACAAATGAACAAAAGGTGATTCCTTTGATTCCTTCTCTATCAATTATTCTGTACCGTAATTTGGGCACGAAGTAGATAGTTTTTGATACTCGGAACATTCTTTATCAGTTTTCGATTTTTTAGGCTATTTTTTCTTCTTGTAGTTCCGAGACCGCCAATGTTGAGACGCCCACTATAGAAGAGATTTAAACGGCGCTTTAATGAAAGTCGTTTTAATTTATCGTTCACTTAAGCAAATCCGTTTGTGAACGATTCAAAGCACAAAGAAAGGCCACAAATATCAAATGAAACAATTGAAATTTTGTAAGATCGACCTTTTAAAGTATCAATCTAGAAGATAGAAGTAATTTTTCCCTATTTTGTCGACTAACGTTTTTTGATTTATTGATTTCTTAATATTTATAGCAAATAGACCATAACCATGACAATGTAAGTCCACCAATCATTAAGTACACCTCAAGCGGGCAGCAGTGAAACGTTCATATATTCCTTTTTAAATTTTTTGAAACCATTTCTTACGAGATGATAGCCTTGGGAACTCGCTGAGCAGAGACTGTGATGGCATAGGTTTCGTCTTATCTGAGCTTATTTATAGAAATATAGAACTTTTTCTCAGTTTGTAAAAAAAAAAGCTAGCGACTATACTAAGTCAACTGTACATAGGAGTTCAACATCAGCAAACAATCGCCAAACACAATGAGTTGGCAAACCTTTATTGTAAACGTTAGCGCCAAAGTATTAAAGTCCGTAGAATTTTCTATTACACCAGCTAACAGTTATTTTTTATTGAATAGGTCTTCTTTAAGGCTCATTCTGTTACAGCCTTAATGGTGATGTATTTCAGTTTACACAACTGTCACATCTTCAACAACACATACGCACGCATACCGGAGAGAAGCCGTATAAGTGCAAATATACTGGTTGTGAAAAGGCTTTTTCTCAACTCAGTAATCTTCAATCACATTCACGTTGTCATCAAACTGATAAACCGTTTAAGTGTAATAGGTGAGTGATGATGTTTTTCTACAGTCCTTCACAAGGTTGTCTTCAACCAGTAACGCTGGATTTCGCATTTGAAGTTACTTGCTGTTACTATCATACAAGAAGGTACTACTGCCGCAGTAACTACGTAGTGCACACAATACCAACCTCGTGTTTGCTTATTGAAGAAAACATCGAATTATCAATGAATGCCGAGGTTAATAAAAAATTGATCTTAGGAATTACAACGCAGTACAAGGTGCAACAACATTCTTATGCTTGAGCATTCTTTCTCATCATATCAAATTGTCTTTTCGAAGGTGTTCCATCGTAAACAAGGGAAACTACGAATGGTAAACTGCTAGCACATGCATCAAATAGAATGCGCGAATCATTCGTTTTCTAGACTGAAAACACTGTATACACTTTTATATCAGTTAGGTAATGAATTTCTAGTTGAAATGTGGAATGTGAGACTATGTATTATAATAAAATCTACTAGTTGATATCGATTTTTCAATTTAGTTAGAATTTGTTGCTTACGAAGAAAAGAGCATTAATGTAAACTAAGTGTCTAAAAGAATCTCTTGGAGACTCGTGCAGTTCTAGTTACGCAAAAATTCTCCTCAAAAGGGCAATCTGTGCACCAAGGACTCGAGAAAGCCTGGATTCTAGCCAATATTCAGAAATCCTTCAACTTGCCATGTCTGCCCTGATTACGATATTTTAAGCATTGAATATATAGATTGGCTATAGTTCATAGTTTCTTCTCATACGCTTTCTATTCTCTTATACTAACGCGTGCCACTAAATTCTAATAGACGTGTGTAACCTAACCATCGTAAAAAGTTCTGAACATTTCAAAAGATTTTAAAAAACTTGTGAATATCATAAGAAGCCTACTTATACTTGTTACTTGAACGGCCCATCATCACCAGTTGTGCGGGCTCCAGCATTATCACCATTTTTCGGAGATTTGGTGGTTAAGGCACTGTGGTTCAATGGAATCCCGAGGACAGCCTGCCTAAAGTCTGCCCGAGTTTACAAGAAGTAATGGAGAAATTTTAGACTCTATGTTAGGATACAGTCGTAACTAATTCTGAAGACTGACTGGATTTTTTAAATTATGTCCTTTCCTTGTTTCCACTTTCTTTCTGGTAAAATCTTCAAGTGTGAACGTTTCTTATTCGTTGAAAGAAGTTTGTTTTCACCATAGACCTACTCAATTTCAAATATTGAATTCTGCAGTTAAGAATGGTAGTTTTTCTTATTCATTGGCGAGAACTTGGGAGGCCTTGGAATTGGAAACTGGAGATTAGATTAGAGAACAATGTTAGGATTTCCTCTAACGGCAGATTTTGGAGCTTTCGTTTTTGGTTTGTAGGAATATTCTTGGATTCGGAAACAACGGTCTTCGAACTGTCAACTTAAGCAATCATTTGTATCGTCAAATCTTCCTTTATCTATGGAATTCTTTTGTAATTTGAAACCGAGTCATCGAGGATTCTTTTGCGGTGTAAGACTATTCCTCTCCTTTTATGGCGCAAAAAATTTTCTTATCCACTGATTCACAGGAGTTATTGGGTGAAAGAGCGGCAGCGGTAGCACAACAGGGAGGAACAACATCACTCTGTATCAAGGAAATAATGGAATTTTTGAAGAAATAGTTGTTTCATTGGAGAGAGTTGGAGAAACATTGACATATAGTGGAGGTTTTTCTTTCTAAACACGTAATGTTAAGGGAAAGTACTCCAGCTAATAGAGAACTCATGCGGCTACAAAAAAATCCGCCTACCACCGCATGGCAGCGGACAGTAGCGTTCTCCTACTGTTGTGAGACGGTCACTATAGTCTTGTTGTGAAACATGTCCAAGCAAAATCTGGTTCAGTCGATGAAATTGACCTAAAGTTTTGCAGCTAGTTTTCTTACGTTGAACCTTTTAACTTTGATGTAGTCGCCGAGTTGTAAAGAGTCGAGTGTCGTTAAGTGAAGTTACGTCAGTTGTTAGCATTGCGATCAATTATGGATTAAGTTTACTGCATTCGGGCCATCCAGAAACTTCTTGTAGAGCGGGACAGATTAAACATTACTAGATCGGCCTAGTAATTTCGCATTGTAAACAATGAAAAAGAATGTGATTTTCCGCATAACATTAGTTATTCCCAAGCAATCTTGATAGTGATTACCAAGCTTTCTATCACCATTGCCTTACTAACCATCAGTTACATGAAATCTACAAACAATGTAAAAGAAAGCACTAAAGCTCTGTCGAGTAGAGAGAGAACTCTACTTTTCTTTAATTTTAAGAAATTTCTAGGATCTTTTCTCAATAGAAACTGAAATTATAGTAAAAAAGTAAAATCCGAAATCCTCATGGCAGCAAATGTTTTCGTCAAACTACTAAAAGTATAAAAGCACTAATAATTCATCGAGTATTTGACTTTTTTATTAGGATTTTAACTTATTATTTGCTGCGTACTCTTGTTCTTAATGGCAGGGTATATTGCGAAATATAACTTCAATGGTGCTAAGATATTTGCATAACTCCGGACCGCAGGTGTCTGCGGTGTGGAACGAACGCGCTATTGTCTTTTCGGGGACGTCGGGGAGTAACCACCACACCATTCGGGTCCTTCGTTTCTCCTGTTTCTCAGCTAATTCTATCGATCTTTTGCCATCAGCAATCACCCGCGAACGAGGTTGATCTGGAGGACCAAAATCGGCAACGAACCGAGTTTAATTTTTTTCTTTTTATCAGGTTTACTTAGTGCGGAGCTTCAAACTAGGGTAAATCTACAAACGTGTACTTAGATCGAAAACTTTCTGATTATTCACAGTTACGGTAGGAGTCGAACGAAGAGAAGACGGATTTTCCAGAACACCGCGAAAAATTACGGTATTCGGAATTGTAGATGAATACCACTAATTGTGCTCGATTGTTAAGATTTCAATGATTTTATTGATTTTTCTACTCTTGAAACTCTTGATGCACATCCATTTCTCACTTTATTTTGTGAATTAAACTTTTTCCTCAACGTATGACCCCATTCACCACTTAGATTAAAATTCCGTTGCTTCTGTTTACCTTAACCTTTCATTATGTTATCGATTTTATTTAGGAGATGAAAGATGGACAGTTTCATCAGCTCTTTTCTAACTCTTAACATAATAGTACAATAATATTAAATATTTTCAACTGATTACCCACTATGGTTGTTGCAATATTATTGATTTTTATTGACTTTTTGTCTTGCAGTTGCTACAAGTGCTTCTCGGATGAGCAAAGCTTATTGGAGCATATTCCGAAACATAAAGAATCGAAACATCTGAAGGTTGTACACTATTTCTGCCTACTTTTTTTCATAGTCGTACATTTTTGGCGCTTCTCTTTCTGCTTTTCATGTTTTCCGAGCACTTTTCATCCATTCAGTCGCTCGTAATTTTTAAGGTGCACATCTGTCCGTTTTGTGGAAAGTCGTACACTCAAGCCACTTATCTACAAAAACACATGACGAAACATGCAGATCGAACGCGAACAAATCCTTTAGGAGGGTGAGAGTTGTTCATTAATTATTCATTTATCACAAACATCACCGTATACGAGTGAAACTTCACATCAGTGTCGGTCAAAATTCTCGGAATTGCTGCATCAACTCATCCATCTTATGGTAGCGTTAACCATTTATAGTTTAATAGAGCGTTTACTAGTGTTGCTTTTACTACTGTTATCAATACTACAGTTTACTGTGTCGTATGTAGCGCAGTGGTTAATATTCCGTTCAATAGTAATACGCTCGGGGTCCTATGAAGTTGCTCCATTTTTTCATGTCTCGTCGTCCTGCCGATGATTTCTTATCACATTTAAAGAAAATGGTCAGAAATTCTGGTTATTTACATCTAATCACTGGAAAAAGCGGTCACAGAATGATTTTATGTTCTTGAAACCTTTATCAGCAGGAAATTCCACCATTTGAAGGTTCAGGTCCTTCTGTTTTTTTTCTGGTGTTTTCTGTCGTCATAGAATACCAATTTGGTTAGTAAACCAGTGAAAAATTTTCATTTGCATTCCTCGTTCTTTCTGGGAAAAAATGAAGTAGAGCGGCTTTTTAATATATTGACATCAGCAGGTGGTTTTTAACAGTTACTTCTCTTTACATTCGATTTTATACTTGAACGTTTATGTGGTAGAAATAAATAAGTTTGTCAGTGTAACTCGTATGACCCGGATGGTGTAGTGGTGAAGTGCGCTGCTCCCCGGTAAGGACAACAGCGCGTGTTCGTTCCCCACTGCATACACTTGTGGTCCGGAGTTTTGCAAATATCTCAGCATCTCATACGAATTATAATTCGAAACATAGCCTGCCATTAAGAAGAAAAAGGCAGTAAATAAAAGAGTTAAGTTTGTCAGTGTAGTTGTGAATAACAGTGATGACACGCTTGAGCCATACATGGCTGGACTTTTGTCCTTCACGCGTTAAATAAAAGATTATTATGGGTTTAGATAAGAATGTCGTCAGATAGTGGTTTATCTCTATACTTTTTCAATCACATTGAATTTTTATGGCTTTTACGGTTATTTTAGGAAAAAGCAATGGTTTATCCTGGTTTTTTTCTGGGATTTCTGGAATTACTGATTAGAAGATTAGGATTAAGGTTAGAACAGTCAGCAAAAGCTAAACAGTAGCGGATCGATAGAACTCGATAATTCTTACTCTAACTGAAGAAAAGGTTTTCGCTAAAGTAAGGAACCTGAAATGAGGAGTGATCTTTAATACAACACTGCTTAATCGGTTTTTCCTTCGGTTTGGTGCCCTAGAAAATGATTAAGTTCGAAGCTTCTTCGAACTGCAACTGCAAAATTCAATGTATTTGGGTAAAGTCCGACAACTCAATTTTGAACCTCTATTTCTATAGTGATGTTATTTATTATTTTTCTTATAACATTATTCTTTATCGCTTTAGTTTGTTGAGCCCGAAATGAACATAAAGGTGAGACGTGTTTCTAGGAGCCTACCGTAATACAAGCAAAGTTAATGAGAAATTGACCAACTTACTTGTTAAAATTCTTCAGATAATTCTTCATAATTCCCACTACTGATAAAGATATCAGCTAGTTTTCTTACGCTTCCTTCGACTAATGCATAATAGTCTACGTTCAGGATCATTAAGTAATGTCTGCAAAATGTGACTACTGACGAAAGACATGTTTTTCGGCGTTTTAAGCACTTCTGATCCATTTTCCGTTTTTCTTTTGTTAATACGTTTGAAACTACGATTCCGTCAAACAGGGGTCGCTAAGCTTTGAGTAAGCAAAGCCATCTGTTCAGACGAGACGTTCATTCGAACGACCACAGTGTGATGGCAGTCGATCGATCACAAAACACTTTTGCAGAGCGAAAACGTTTCGTGGATGAGATGTCGTCCGGGGATGGTCATTTTAATACTCACAAACGAAGGAAATTATTATAACGGCTTATTTTACAAAATCTGCTATTAAATCAATCACACTGAACTATCTCATAGAAAGAGTGTAGGCATTTGTACGAGTTTTCACTGCCTAATTGTTGCCTCAGGACGAGGTGTATTAGTAGTTACAAAAGAACTGGATCATTATGGCAACCCACTCTACAAACATTACTTTTAAGTAACCTATATTAAGCCCAATAGCAGAGAAACCACGAGTTTCTGTACGAGTTTTCTGACGACACTGATACTTATTGTAATGCAAAGTTCAACGTCAGTATTTATGTCGACATAAATTTTGTATCGCAAAAAAACCCATCTATTTGTCTTCAATAATTTAAGGATTTAGAAAATTTCAGCTTTCCTCCGGATTTTCCTGTTGATCATCTCGACTTAAATTCATCATGGAACGGTTTGCCGATGCCAGACAACTCACACACACAGCAGTTCGACATTAGTAAGTTCTGTGAACTATTTTTTACCTCCCATTTGACTCCTTCTTGGTGCCGTTCATCACCTTCTCGATCTTCCCATCTCTTTTCCTCCGTCCTTCTCCCTCTGCCTACTACTCTTTCTTACTCTCTCCTACTCTTCATCGCTTTCCAGCTACTTCTTTTCGTCTCTTTTATCCACTACTTCTTTAACTGTCACTTTTTTGAGCTTATATACTTGCTTCCTATTCAAGAAATCTTGAAGGAATGCCATGTAGTCTCATTGTTAGAGTGGCGTACAAAACTCTGCTCGCGTTATCGCGTAAAACATATCGTATCATGACTGTTACTTTTACCGAAGAGGAACCACCTCATGTGCCAGTCGAATACTGTTTTTGTGTCATCATCTGACCACTACTGTTGTTAAATACTGTAGGTAGGATTGCGTATCGAAAATGACAGAAGACACTGATTGCTGTTAACGAAGAACTTCTAGGGTTGTTCGCTACAGACGACAATGACAGCAAAACTCAAAGTGCTTCTTGGGTTTTCATCCTATACTATTCTTCCAGTAGGTGTTCGTCTGAATTTCGAAAAGATGACATAATTCAAATATTTTTGAGAACTTTCTATCAAAATACAACGTAGGTTGAGCAAAGACCAACGAATCCATGGTTCTTTAGAATAAAATGATGTAGCCGACTTTTTACACCGTTTATATTTCTGAGTCCAGCGCGACGATTAGAACCCGAAAACTCACAGAGTGCTCAATTCATATCACTTCTTAATATTTCTGGTTACGAAGAACCACACAGCAAGGAAATAATTACCGTGTCCTATATTAGTCTCTTTATAAATTTACTGGGTTATAGTTTTTAATTTGTAACTGTCATCAAGTCCTGGTAAGATCTCTTTGTAAAAAAATCCTCGTTGCATATATATCACTTTCTTTTAGCCTATTCACCTATCAGTCACAAAATAACGGCGAAACTAATGATTTATTGGAATGACCCTCTCTATTCTGTGTAGTAAAGTCAGATTGGATAAATCAATAAGACAAGTAATGTTGCAAAATAGTCAGAATTTACATCTATGTTTAATAGAGCCGCTATTCATATAGACACAATTACAGTAGCCGTAGCTTCGTGATTACCGTATGCTCGAAAAACTTGAATTTATGCCGTTGATCGTCGCCGTATCGTTCACTGTAATCTAATGGGAAAATTCTTATTCAACTTCAAGTCGTCTATCACGATTTTCGTGAGGAAAAAAATCACTCAGTTACATGTCTACCATCTTCGTCTAGTCTTTCCAGAACGGCGACGTTTTTTTCCTTTTTCTCGATGAATACTCTCCAAAGATGGAGAGTTGTTGTCCTAGATGAGATCTGTCCTCTCATCGATACCGTACACACATCCATTGCTGTCAGTTCTATAGTTGACGCTGGTTTGTCCTGTCTATAATTGACCTAAAACTGGTTCCACCTTTATGGTTTTTTTTCTTTTGCTCATAAGATTAAACCCATCGCTAAATGTCTTCTTCTCTGGCCGGAGTGTTTTGCCTTCACTTTACACTCCACGTCGAACATCGACACTAACTCTTTCTCATCACTTCAGGATAGCTTCCCTCAACTGTCTTTTTGTCATTCACCCGTTCTGCGTCTCTAGACGTAAAAGCCACTCTGTGCATGTGTGTCCTAGTCGGTCGCCCTGACCCGATTCTCTTTGGAGACATTTTTTTGCCGTGGGAAGGAAGTATCGTGCGGCGAACGTACACATGAACTCGATGAAAAGCAAGGGGTCGACAAAATGCCAGCATCTTGTGAGAGATCAGAAAAACTGTGCGAATGCTAAAAGAACTTTCTAGTATTAATCATGAGTGACATACCGTCAGAGACGAAGCAAAATGAAAACGGAAACAGATCACCGGATGTTCTAGTTTTTTTTAAAAGAAGAAAAAGAGAAAACAGACACTGGAATGATTCGCGTCATATGTTTAGTTTTCGTGCCAATGCAATTAGCCAAAAAGTGACAAGACGATAAACTACAGACATAAATAGACGTGAAAAGGTCCACTGTGTTCAATTATGTCTCTAATAAAATTGGAAGGAAATCAATAGTTTTTTCTAGTTTTTATAAATTTTTTCCTAACGGTGCCATTTAAATCAGCACTATATAAGGATTTTTAAGGCAGTCATATATCATGGATTACCTACATGGATACGGTAAAATGCGCCTTGAGTGAGAAAAATGAGCGTTGATTGAACAAACAATGATATTTCCTTGGTTCTAATGAAAAGAAGAAGTGTCAGTACTGATGTTGTTAGGGTTTCATGCCTAACAGACAGCGATGGTAATGGCATATATAAGTTATGAAAGCTTTTTTGTTCCATTTTTAGTATAAGCAGAACTATAAATGTAGCAGAACTAGCTGGATGAAAAATATTTAAGTAAATGAGTGCCACTCTTCCCTTGAATGAATTGATGAATGAACGAATAGGCAGATGGATGAATGATCGAATGAATGAGTGATTGACTAGAATAAAACGCAGGAAGAAAAGCGATAGAGGAAAGCAAAGAAGTTGATAGAAAGAAAAGATTGAATTGATAAATGAATAAATAATTCTTTCTACTTCTATTTAGCAAACACGAAGTGTTATTTTATTTCTTAATTTACGTACAAGCCGACGTTTTGGCGAATTTCGCCTTCTTCAGAGTCTGGAAAGGTCAAATTGACTGCAATCTACACAGCCAAACACTTCCATAACCAAACAGAGAAAACGCTAAACCAAGATTTTAATCACATTGAACACAGCTTTGCACACTAACCGCTTTCTATGAGTCTTCCACTGAGTATTTCACGTGGAGACCAACCGCACAGAGTTCACATGAAATTGTAATGTGCCCATCTCATCAGAGTAACAGACTTATGTACTGCTCAATATCACGAGTTATAATGAGGCATTCCTCCCTGCGATTCATTTTCAGATTCTTGCAATTAATCCAGAATTTAATTAATTAATTGATCTTGTCCAAGGTGGAAGCACCAGTAATCAACCTCGGGCCGTTACTCTACTGTAGATATGTAGATGACTGCTTGGTCATTTGTTCAACGCAAGAGGAAACTGACAGTTGTTTCGAGTTGCTGAACGAGTAGTCAGAATATATGAGGTTCATCCGAGAGAAACCAAAAGAAAACTGGCTTCCATTTCTGAACGTGCAGATTAACCTATCAGAAAACGGTTACATTACGAAATTGCATCGAAAGCTAGGTAGTAAAAGCATCCTGGTTCATTACCTCTCCTCTCATCCCTCTCACACGAAAAGGGCGCTTGTGAGAAACATGTATCGAACGGCTACCAGCGTGTGCACAGGGAGACAACAGAGAGAGGAGTTCCGTAGCTGCTTGGTGCGACAAATGGTCATTTTTAATGTCTACGAAACTGTAGCTCGGGATAGCTATAGAGGAAACCACAGGTACCCCAACGATAACTCTAGCGACAATAAGGTCTCGCTTATCCTGCCCTTCATTTCAAATTAAGTAAGTGCGGCTATAAAACGCTGTCTAAGAAGGGCCGGTCTAGAGAATTCGGTAACGATAATTGAAACGCCACCGAGTAATCTAAGACGCCAGCTAGCTCGTAACAGCCTATACGACCATCTATGTGCAACGCAAAATTGCATAATTTTCCCAATGGTAGAGACGGTGACTGCATGAGTTCTAGTACAGTCTACCTATCTGATCGTTTGCAAAGCGTACGGGGACGAATACGTTCGCGAAACGAGTAGACCACTCTGCGTACGTATAAAAGAACACCTAGTCGGCAAACGTAAGCTAAGTACTCCACTAGGTACGCATAGGACGCAGAGACATAACGGAGAAGATTTTGAAGTAGGGGTTACGATTATCGCGCAAGAATCGAGAACACAAGCGCGCAAAACTCTAGAAGCATTCTGGATTAATTCCAAGAATCCGAAAATAAACCGTGGGGAGGGATGCCTCATTATTACGCGTGATATTAGGCAGCATATAAGCCTGTTATTCTAATGAGATGGACATATACGATTCCATGTGAACTCTTAGCGGTTGGTCTCCACGTGAAATATTCAGTGGAAGACTCATAGAAAGCGGCGAGTGTGCAAAGACTCTGTGTTCAATGTGATTGAAATTTTGGTTAAGCATTTTCTCTGTTTGGTTATGGAGGTATTTGGCCGTGTCGATAGCAGTACAGTTGACCTTTCCAGGTTCTGTGAAAGGCGAAATCGGCCGAAAAATCAGTGCGTAATCAAAAAAAGTCAGCTCGTACGTAAATAAAGAAACAAAATAACACCATATGGTTGCTAAACAGAAGTAGAAGGAATTATTCAATCCATTCCGAGGTTAATAGATAGTCGGACATGGAAAAAGTGATTGTTTCAAGAAGAATCTTTCTTGTAAACTATGGAAAATTATCAAAAGCAGTTGTCGAATTTATGGTTTCTTCATGCATCATATTACTTACTTGGATACCTGGATGGATCGTCTTCACTGGCTGTTCGTACCCAGCATAATTTCCACTTTTTTGGAATGTTGCTGGTTTAGCCATTATATTTGCCCGGAGTCACGAGGTCAGCCTAGCCAAAGTCTACCACAGGTCGTCACCACCACAGGCAGTCTCAGCCCTTGTGAATCAGAGGGAGGTTTTCCACCATGTAACGAATTTGATACCAGGACACTGGTGGATCCTAGTAGTGGTTTACTCCTAGCTGAGCTTCCTGATTGAAACGATGCACTCCTCAGCGTGTGAGGGCTCTGCTGGGCAGACGAAGTCAGCCGGCAGTACATCGCAGTCCGACACCCAGGAACACCTTTCAGCCACGACGAGACAATAGACTCTTTGGGGATATATCACATTATAATAACAATTTTCCACTCTTTCCCGTATTTTTAGGACGCTATGTGAAAACGGTCCAAATGCTCTGTGACCTAATGTGTAACTAGCATGCCAATGGTTCCGTGAGCGTTGGTTCCACTCCTCGCGAATGCCCTTCATACACTACCAAAAAATTTAGCGCACAGTGGGAAAAGTGGGACCTGCGATTAGAAAACTGGATTTTAGAACCTCCTTACCAGGTTAAGAAAAAAATCGCACAAGAGAGCTGTCATGTAACTTCTATATATGAGTAAGAAAATCAATTCATTGTTATAATTCTCTTCATCATGACCTTGTAGGTGCATTCTGCTACTGCATGACTCCAATATTCTTAAACTTTTTGCCAGCGTTCTACTATAGTGATGGGTTCCGGTTCAATAGCATAATTCTACAATAATTGTAATAACAACAGTAATAATAATAATAGTATTAATGAGGTCAGATTACGATTCTGAACTAAGTCGACATTATGGGCGATCGACTCCAATTTAGCCGTCTTATTCGTTTTCTATGAATCGAATGTGATGCTATTGCTTTCAGCTGACTTAAAACAAACAATTAATCCAGGACGCACTAAGATTTAGCGCTAACATTACTATTTTATTAGTCTTATGACATAATTGAATCTCCACCGTTTCTAGCTTTTTTCCTTTCTCTCATTTTTTCTTCCATTTCCCTTCCTTTCATTCATTATTGCAAAGTGCACTTAAAAATCACAGAAGAGTTGGTCGTAGATGATTCGTTGATCATTTCAGATCATTTTGCAAATCAAGCAATGATGTCACAAGCAGTAGCGAATCACAGCAATCCATACAATAATCCAGCTCTACAGAATAGCGCTTTCACACAACTGCTCAACTTCCAACGGAACGCCAACGCAGCGGCCAGTGCTGTCGCACCACGGTACAATTTCGACTATCCGGCTAACACAAAAGCTAGTGAACGACCAGCTGGGTAAGATGAATTACTTGACTTCCACAACTTCATGTCTTAATCATTTTTCTAAACTCCATATGTTCCACTTCAATACTTCAATGGTGAATTATTACAATACTTGATACTTGATACTTCAATGGCCCATCCTCACTGGTTGTGCGGGCCCCAGCATAATCTCCACTTTTCGGAGATTCGCTGGTTAAGCCATTATGGTTTCCTGGAGTCCCGAGGTCAGTCTGGCCAAAGTCCGCCCAAGGTCTTCACCACCATAGGCAGTCGTAACCCTTGTGGATCATTAGGAGATTTACCACCATGCCACTTTGATACCAGGACGGTTGTGGATACTGCATTGGTTTACTCTTAACTAAGATTCGTGATGGAAACGCCGGACTCCTTCTCAGCTTGGAAGACCCTGCCAAGGAATGAATCCCTCACTGTACATCTCAGTCCGACACCCAGAAACACCTCCCAGCCACGATGAGGCGGTAAACCGTTGGGTGCGATTATTACTGTACTCTTCATTATAAAAAAAAATGAAAAGTATGTTCCACTTAGATTTAGATGGTCATCATATGAACTCTTTTCTAACAGTTGTTGTTACACTTTTTTTTATAAGACTCCTTTTTTGCGATAGATCTATCCTTTCAATGTTTGAAGAGGTTATGATGTTTGTCAAAGAGCATGCAATACATTGATAACGAAGTTAACTACTAGTTCCAAAAAAGTTTCATTTTTCTTACTGTTGAATTGAAAACAAGCACTACAGTGCTCGCCGTGAGAACTTCTCCACAATAATTATGGGTACATGTCGTGATTCCTCGAATCTTTCTCCTAACGGCTTTTTGAGTACCTTTGAGTACTGAGTTGATATCTTAATGAGATTTGACATGTGTTTAAATTCTTGAGCTTACGCGAGGCTGATAATAAGGTTTATTTGGTTGACTGACGTTTCGACGTCTACTCCTGCATCAGAGCCGATGATCCGAGTCGGTGGTCCAAAAATTGTTTTGATGAGAGTGTTTCGTCTATTAGAAAGCAGGAAGAGTATGGCAGTGGTACTAATGCACTATTTTTCTTGATAAGCAAACATGAGTTTAGTATTATAGCATTTATTAACATAAAATAGCTGACGTTTCGGTGGTTTCGTTCTCTTCGGAGCCTGGAAATGTCGAGTTGACACGCAATCTACTCGCTTTACGCTTTCATAACCTTAGCAGATAACACATAAATTTGCATCCGTGTAATAAACAGCCTCATTTAAATACTCACCGTCTTGTTCGTTGTAAGTCCTTCATTTATTTGGTGAAGACCAATCTCACAGAGTCCTACATGGACGGGGAATATGCCGAGGTCAGATCAAAGAATTAGCCTAAGGTATGGCGTTAGGTCACACGTGGTCACAGGATACTTTTCTTTGGAGTTCACTTTTGGATTCTTGAAATGTATCCAGAATGCTTCGAGAGTTTTGTGCGCTGGTGTTTTCAACCTTTGTGCGAGGACGTTAAGTTCTACTTCAAAATCTTCCCCGTTATGTCTACGTGTCCTATGCGCGCCTAGCGCAGTATTTTGTTTCTTTAAATTTGTCGGTTAGATGTTTTATCAGTGATAGTGGTATTAACTTTAAATTGTACTAAACTTTTGCTTCTATTTTGTCGAGTGAAAATGCAATGAAGAGATGGAAATGATATGCTAAAATTTTTGCATAGGATATATCTGCGCTAATAAATAAACATAACTGCTCAGGATGCTTAGGAAAGAAGGGAAGTATTTTTTAACACGATCTGTCATTCGCATCTACTGTTCAAATTTCAACACTATTGGCATTCGTTCCTTCGCATTATTCACAAAAATCTTCGAACATTTCGCCTGTGTTGTAGAGTACTGCTTGAAGATTGTCGTCTCCTTTACGAATGTCGTTGGATGCTGTTCCACTCGATTCTCCTCAAGGGCGGTCCTGAGATAGCTGGGCTGGAGCTTCATCATTTGTATCGCAGGGATTGATCTGTTTCCAGACAAGTCTGGAAGAAACCAGTACACAATTAAAAAAAAGCGGAGCGTACCGCAATGCTACTGTACTAGTGGTACTCAAGTGCCAACATTGACAGGATCGATCGCCCATCAGCTAACTCAACTGTTGTTTCCTACGATGTCTTCTCTTAGTTCTGTAATAGAGCAGTAGCTTATCAGTCAGCCTGTGGAAGCCTTTGTACGGAACAAACCTGCATTCAAAATCTCAGAAAACAAAAATGTGGACAGAGCTTGAATGGATGGTAACTCGACGTTCTGGGCACACATATCTGGTTTCCTGTAAAACTTCATGAGGAGTACTGTAATGCATCGAGTGTTTACTATTTGTAGACCTGTGCTATTCTCTTTCATATGATTAATGGTAGGCTTAGAATGATATATTATAGAGGCAGTACTGGTAAATAACACCATTTTTTCATTCGTCTGCTGGCAAAGTGAAATTAACAATAATCCGCAACGGATAATTCATTTACTAATGAGATTACCAAAGGAGTGCAGTTATATGGTTAAACTACAAATCTAATTATGGAATTTGTCTAATCTCAGGAGGTTCTTAAAAGAAGATTCTTAACGCTGAACTGTATTCACAGGAGCTGTGACTGAAACAAAGAACGGCTAATGATTGATGACCGCAATGCCAGCAAAATCGGATGTCCAGATGCAGAAGATGTATGTTTTGAACGGGAAAATCGCCATCATTCTCTGACACCAATCATGCTAAAGTAATTAAGAGGAATGGTACGATCATAGATGGTCAGCCGAAGTGTGGCAGAGAAAATACTTGGAGTAAGAAGTAACTTAGAAGAAACGGAAGTCCGATCGGAGCTAATTCGGCTCAGAAGAACTTTCAATAATGCCGCTTAGCAGGCGGAAATTGAGACACACACGTTTCCAATTTTTCATAGAAAGCGATGACACCAACTCCAGAAACTACAACACGATCAAGCACTTATCAAACACTATAATGGCATTTGTGGACAAGTAACCTAGAGAGGTAGTATTAAACTAATTCAATTTTGCATATCGTGTAGTGTAGTGGTTAGAGGCTTCCTACGATACACAGGTGGTCATTCGTTCGATCCCGCTCATGGGGTTGCCAAGCCTTCCATCTTCCGGATTCGGCATATTGTTCTCGGAGTTGTCAGGAAGGATAAAAGCACTGATTTGATACATCGGTGGGCCAGTAGACCACAATAAATCATTGTATAGGCGGAGATGCATAAGATCACTCTAAGTTGCTTAGTAAGGTCGAATGTATCCCTCAAGGGTTGATTAACGGCGAACGTTTTACCATTTACCCTTTTTTCCACGAAGGTGTTATGATCTGATAGAGAGGGAGCAGCCACGATGTTTGTGATCACGACCTTAGTACATTTCGCCTTTTAGAGTGAGTTGTTAGGTAACGAGTGGGATAGAAATTTTTGACTATGGATTCTTTGACTATGAATTCGTATCTGACTTACGCCGACCACTCACGGACATCACATATCCTCATCATGGGTAACAGTTTTGTCTGCTCTTCTTTCGGTGCACAATACACTTAGTCGCGGCAGGAATTATGTGCGATGATAGGGGCGCATATCTCACTATCGTGTTCATTCGTGGGACGGTCGCTCCTCTCTACACCGTCATCAGCAAAAGTTTATATGCCTTGAGGAACAAGCTTATCCAAATAAAGTTCTTTTTGCGTATTATATCAAGTACGGAATATAGTTTTCTTGATGACGTTACATCATAAAATATCTGTAATGTATTATCCATCCATTGAGCAAAAAAATACAGCAAAAACAAAAAAGGAAATGAGTCACTTACGATTCATGTCGGCCGTTAGCTGCTGAGTATTAAGATGTGAATCTTTTTAATTTATACGTGGTTAAACATATCTTAAGAAGTTTTACAACTTTTTATTAAAACAGATTACTTGATACAATGCTTTTGTTCTACAATGGATATCAATCTGAAAAAATCAATAAAAACAAAATAACACGAAGTCCATGTATTATTGCGCCTATTAATACTATTCATGACGTAATCAATGGATTAGTAAAATAATGGATTATTTTACTATCTACAGATGTTTTCTTTTCTATTCAGGAACCTTTGAATTTTTTCACTGTATGGTGTTTAAGTTCGGAAAGTTAATAGAGAATTTAAATTGAATGTGTTTTCTACTCTACGACCCGTGTCCACACCTACTGCGCGGATCCCAGCACTTCATGAATTCGACTCATTTCCTCGCCAACCCGTCGGCGAAAGTTTCGAACTTTTCTTGTGTGGATTCTGCTGCTTCTTGAGGATTGTCGTCTTTGTCGTTATCGTTGAATGCTGGTCAAGTCGATTCTCCCGAAGTCCTGGGAAAACCGAGCTAAAGCGTTCGCACTCAGATTGTAAAAAGTGAACTGTTCCCAGACAACGCTGATACCGATCTCCATTCACCGTAGGGATGAGATACTTCGTGAACTCGGTGTGGTTTCGAACTGGCACCGAACTCGTGATGAACGGTATCACAGCCAGCGCTGTGCTCGCCTCTTCTATTCAGTATAAATCATTCGCAAATGGGAAATTTTATTTAATAAAGAGACTAGACTTTTACCAAGATTTTATTTTCGTTTATTTCCAAATAACGCCTTAACTGTAATGAATGTACAAAATAAATATAAATAGTGTATTCTATTTCAGATTCAACATGATTACACCATTGGAGAATATACAACGTTACACACAACAAGGCGGTTCAACGGCCAATAATCATCAACAATTTCCGTCAAGTATAATCAATCAAATGAAACCCTACTAGCTGCTGTGTATCTTCGTGTGTCGAGCTGAAATTCAGCCAATTCAGAGAAAAGAGTGGACTCGCGTCCAATCGAAGTGGGCTATCGATTGAGGTGACGTGTCAATCGATATGCAGCAATATGATGTGGAAGGCCACATGTCCTCTCTTGTGCTCATGTCATCGACACACATATACATACATACATACATACATACACGTTCATATGCAAATACCCACCAATGCTGAATACACACAGAAACCTAGAAAAAACCTAACTGAGAAGTATATTGTACCTAGATCTTTCCAGGACTCACAGAGTCCAGTAACTACGCGTGAAACGTCTTGACGGGATCATCTCACATAAGTCTACCCCTAGCTTAAACCTCGCAGTTAAACCCTAGTACTGAGAATTTAGTGATTTTCCCCCCTATTCTGCCCTATATCTGTGAACACCGCCTGAATTCTCTTTAGCCAAGAATTGTCGTTGATTTCTTCACACCTTTCATCCCTTCTGATGGCATTCGAGCATTATACGAGAATTCGCGTGTATTGTGTGTTGAATAGGTGACAAATTTTCTTGTTTTCGTCTTTTTCTTTTTCCTCACTGTTTCTTTTCATTATTGGCTCGTTTTTTGTTGTGGGCCAGAATCTGACGACGAATATAATTTCTATTTTTGTTTGTGTCTATTTTCTATTTCGATTTTCTCTTCTCTTTTGCTAAGTTCGAATCGAATTAGGCATACCGCTCTTATCGTAGCGGCGAGATTCGTGAGCCAACAGGGTAGTATCTTCTTCCTTCCTCCTTCTACGCCTCTTTATCATTCATCCTTGATGTGCTTACAAGTAATGTTCATCGCCTTCAGATATGGTTCGTCACTATGAAAACGTCCTGCGCCCCCACCTTAGAAGAAGAATGGTCAGATTAAGAGCCTTTTTCCCTGTAATTCAGGATATCGTTGCGGGATTCCCACGTAATTAATGGCTATATCCGATTTCTTTCGATAGGGTGAAGAATATTAATATTCGTGTATAGGTGCAACTTTGAAGCAGACTGTATCTATTACGTGGTTCCCGAAACGATTACTCTTGATTACGGTACAGCAGCATTTTAAAATAACTGTTGCCCGCTTTAGGCTTTGTAACTTCAAGAATTCGTGTGTAACACGTTTTCTAATCATCTGGTCCATTATATTCTTGCTTTAGCCGTTTCTCACGTCATACGACAGAAAATAACCGAAACATAGTAAATTAGATGAGAAATCACGGCAGTAAACGGCAGTGGTAAGATGAGAAAAAGATGATAACAGGGTATGATGTGATGGATATGTTATCATTACTCTTCATCTTCAGGGTTTTTCAGAACTCTCGAAAAATGATTCTTCATAGTCGGTGTAGATGAATTGTACAGGTGTCATTCTGTTGGATTTTTAATAACTAACAATAGTAAGGGGAACCGTCACTTCCTGAAAAACGGCCACTAGTATTTAGCTCGTAGTAAATACATTTGTTCAAACACCTTTGAAGCATAGTACTTTTACTGGGTTTTCGCTATACTCCCCTAGTAACATGTAGATGTAGTTTGCGAACTATGGAAGAACCACCTGGATTTGCATTATTAAGAAAGTATGACATATGAAAAGCTGCTATGAAGAGAATCTCTTTTTGCATAGAGTTTTATTACGGATGTATCGGTTCATTTTGTGTCGTTCTGGGCTACGCTATTTTTCCATCGAACTCTCGAGTCATGTAACGACCTGTGATCGCATAGCGATCCATCCGACTCGTCTATTCAATCCCAGAAAGAAGCTACATCTCATTGTTAAATGTGATCTAATCCGAGAACGTTGTACTGCTATGAGATACGGTTTCGATTCGTATCCTCGATACTCTGGCAGAGCATCGTTATCGGATCTGTTTCATCCCAGTACAACTGAGATCCCAGTAACCTCTGTCATTGTCTATTTATTTACATTGAATTCATTTATCGATTTTCTCTATACTACTGATTTCACCACCGATTTCTTTCAACAGCAGCTAAATCCTACTATATCCCGTCCACTCTTGTGTGCCCCACAAACTCCTCATTTGTTCAGTGTATGACACTGACTAAACACGTTTTGTTGTGTGCAGTTTTGTTGTCTAGGTTCTGCTGTACAGTATTATTTTTACTCAATTTTTACACATAATTACCAAATCTGGGTTATGTGTGTATTTTGTCTGTGTAGTTCTATACATATTCGTTCGGACGTTCATGTTCATCCCACCCACCGAATACTGCCCGGTTGAGCGACGCTTCCCCGGTTCATGAGGTTCGTTATGTAGATTTTCATAACCTGTGCATTGTTCGATACATTTTGCTGTTTAATAAATATTTATATGAATTGATTATTGTACATCATTAAGATGACAAAAACCGTTATTCCTTTAAACTTCAGTATTTAATAGGCCGCTGCATAAAAGTATAAGGATAAAGCTCTCGGTGTTGATCAATCCCTGAGGAATGCCCCATGCATTCGACTTCGTTTAGCATCGTTAGAGGTTTCTGAATGAATATCTGGCCTTCAAAATTACTCGCGGTGGCTTACCGATGTATTGACTCAGTGCTTCTATTCTCCCAGATAAGTCTGGTATCAACTTGACGACCCCGGAGGGATGGTAGGCTTGTGAGCTTTGCGCGAGTATCGATCCTATGTGTTACAGGGCGTCTCTGAGCACTGCTCTACGCGCGCCTCTTCCACTGGTTATAAACAAAAAATACTTAACTGCCTCACTGATATTGTACCACGAAGCTTACCAATTAGACTTCTTCATTCTTCAACTCAGCTAATTCGTTCCGTACTAATTCAACCTCTCCCCGCAGAAGAGTTGCTTCCCCGGTAGAATTTTAAGTTCCTTCCGCCTGGGTTCTTCAAACAGTCACCTGCTTGATAATTGGTGTTGAATCTGACGAAGTGATAAGCTGTGATCATAAAGGATAAAGGATGAAGCTCTCGACATTCATCAATCTCTGAGAGATGCACCACGCATTCCACTGCATCAAGTGTCGTTGAAGGTGACTGAATGCACATCTGGTCTTTACAATAACTCGCGGTGGTTTATCGATGTATCGAGCTAGTGCTTCTATCCTCCCAGACGTCTGGTGCCAATTTTCCAACCCCGGAGAGATGGAGGGCTTTGGGGTCATGGGGGCAAGGATCGATTCCACGTGCGCGTAGCAGTGGCGCCTCCAACCACGGCGCCGCACGCGCCGTAGCTGTGAGTTGTGGGCATACTTCAATTAATGTTGTTCCGATGGCTTTACCCCTCAGAGTCAGATGATCCAATCCATTTTGGAAGGCTTTGATAAGTGATATAGCGACTTTACGAGACTACTTGCTTGTGTTTCAGCAGTATTTGTTGCTTTCGTCAACAAGTATCTTACGTTCCTCCATTTCGGCTTGTCGCATACCTATAACTTTAATCTTCCTTTCCACATAGAGCTTTATATCTTCCCAAGAGACATTCTTCCAATTCCTTAAAATACTTCCTGTAACCGTTTTGAAGTTGTCAAAGTATCACAGTAATGTACTAGAAAATTACCAAATCTTTCAAAGGAAAAAAAATCAATATCAAAAGTTTTCTCGTACATAAATTGTTGTAGCCGACCATAACTTTAAAACGGTTCAGGAAAGTATTTTGAACAACTGGAAGCATGTCTCCTGCGAAGATACAGAACTTCGTGTGCATAGTGAGATTAAAGCCATAGGGATACAAGATGAAGGCGGAGAACGACGTAAAGCATTTGTTGGCGAAGGGAACAAATACCGCCAAAAGACAAACACGGAGCCTCGTAAAATCGCTATACCACTTATCAAAACACTCCAAAATGAAGTGGACCGTCTGACCCTGAGGAGTAAAACCATCGAACTAGCATTAATTGAAATATGCTCATAAGTTATCACTGCCAGATCCAACACCAATTATTGAGCAGGCGATTGTTTGGAGAACCCACGTGGAAAAATACACTGGTAATTTGCTCTTTTCTTGATCAGAAAAAAAACCTTGTTACTATGTTACTTATTTCTCGGCAAAAGTCGACATTTCGGCGAATTTAGCTTTCTCAGAGCCTGGAAAGGTCAACTTGAATGCAATCTAGTTAGTCGAATGCTTTCGTAATCTTAACCGAAAAACCACGAAACCTAAATTCAGTCGCATTGAAGACAATGCAATTTCTTCACATGGTTACAGTTTTCCATGAGTCTTCCACTCGGCCTAGTGAAGTTTAGGTGTTGCGGTTTTTCTGGCGGTGTTATTGAGGTATTGGGCTAGCATGAATGCAGTCAACTTGACGCTTTCAGGCTCAGATGAATGCGAAATTTGCCAAGTAGTATAATAACAACCTCGTGTGTTCTGATTAAGAAGACGGCAAATTATTGGCACTTTCGAAAAAATATGCACTGAATTGCTATATACCACGTACAAAACTAGTTCCGACTGCTGCAGGAAAGATGGTCTCTACAAAAGTTGGTCTAATTGAATTGGCAACTAACCAACTACTACCAAATAACAATGGCTCCACTAATTACAGCTAATATAGTCATGGCGTATTCTATACGACTGGAACCTAGGTGATGTCTAAAGATTATGGCATTGCAAAAAACTGGAAATAGTAATATCGCCGAAGCACCACATTTTAAGAAAATCTCGGGTTAGTTTGGCAATAAAAAAAGATGATTTACTTGAATAAATCAATGGGAGAATTGTAATTCAAATGACAAGTGATTGTATCGATTATCGTAGTGTTAGTGCTAGGTAGAGGGGTGAGGTTACATTAGTTTGTGCTCACAGGTAGTCTAGAGACTTCATCGCTGTGTTGGATATTTTATAACTCCAATACTCGTATTCGAAACAAACATCCATAGAAAAATACGAATTTTATCGTTTCTCATAAATTCTATCTAAATTACCTGTCAAGTGAAGTCCATGAAACTAATTTGGAAGTCACTGACCATGAACATTATAAAGTTGGTTACCGTCATAGAAATATGTGGATTTGATTTATGACCAAATAATGGTGTGGATATTCATGCTGCTCAAATACAGATGGAATCAGAAGTCAGTTAGAAATATAAGTACTACTGTATATTTACAACACTAAACACCAACATAGCATGAAAAGAAATGAGTATCAGTCGAAGAAAAACAGGAACCAAGGAGCAATAGATGTATCTCGAACTCTTGGCCCCGGCTCCTAATACAGTTGCTGGTTTCTTAAACAGTGATCTGTGGGCATGGTTTCTCATGCCACCATCTATACGCTTAACCACGTTAATAACCCTGATTATAGGAAGTAAGGAAGGACAGAAGTAACTGAATTGTTGCAACAACTTTAGACTTCACCACGTCTCCTTTGATTCATCTTATTTCTTGGGTCATGGATATCGTACCAGTCCTCACTCTCCTCTCTCAAGTTAGCGTCTTTTGCCTTCGAAACCTTGGGATCGTCATCTTCAGCTTCGAATTTGTGCTTCATCCTGCAAACAAAGTAATTTAGTGTGTTCTTACCCTTATTCTACACTTTGGTAAAACGTTTTCATGCAAATAATGTTCCACACAAAACTCATATAATTAGTATGAAGGATTAATCCACTATTTCAGAAGATTTCCTTAGAAGAATTCACAAGACCGACCTTCTACTAACCTAGGCACTGATCAAATAATTGACTGTCTCCTTGATGAGAAGAAATGAGTCTCAAGTACTACTTGAATTGCTTAGTGATGTAGCAAAATAGATATTTTGCACTCGTAAAGTAAGCACTGCCACTAGGACGAAAGGTTGTCTTGGCTCGATAAGCAATGCAGTTCCTCAGCAGCTGTGTTAAAAAGCGAGTGGCACCGAACTTAATCAAACAAAGACGACTACTTGAATTATGTTGTCTCCCAGAGGACAGCCCATCATGCACTGGACGTCGAAATACGACTATTCGGCGCTTCTCTTCAATGAAAACACGCTCAACTGAGGAAGTGCGAATCGAAAGAATCCTATTGTGCTCATTTTTTGGAAGATCACCGCTAGAAGAGAATAATGAGCTTTGAAGGCCAAACTCCTCGTGTTTGGTCATCAAGAAAACTGACATCAAATATTCTTATTTATTTTTTTTATTTTACATGATCCGTCTTCACGTTTATTGTGCGGATACCAGTACTTCTCACATTCGAATCGTTTCTTCGTATTCATTGTCCACGAAGATCTTCCAGCTTTGCGTGCAGCTTCGGTTGCTGCTTGAGGATTTTCGGTTCATCTTGAATGTCGTAGAATGCTGGTTGAGCAATTCTCCTTGGAGCCCGAGATGGCTGAGTTAAAGCGTTTACAGCTGGATTTCAGGAACTAATTTTTTACCAGACAAGGCCGGTGCCAATTTACCGACCCCGAGAGGATGAGAGGCTTGGTTGGTCCGTAGCGGAATCGAACTAGCACCACGCTCGTGATGAAGGACATACTACCACAGCGCAATCCTCTCTTGACAAGAAAAAAAAGTACACATATAGGTACGCACACTGTATACATATATATATATATATATTCGAGAACTTATTTTACATCATCTAACATCACATACGGTTGCGTGTAACGCAGTGGTCTGAGGCACCTTGCAATACAAACGGGATCGATCCTCGCGCACAAAGCTCACCACGCCTTTTATCCCTTCGCGGTTGGTAAACTGGTACCAGACTTGTCGGGGATAGCAGCACTGGCTAGCTACATCGTAGGCCATCGCGAGTGATTGTAAAGGCCAGATATGCAATCAATCACCTCCAAACGATGCTTAATAAAGTCGAATGCATGGCGCATCCCTCAACTATTGATCAACGCCGAGACCTTTATCTCTTAACTTTACATACAGTGCAGGTACATCACATCCCCTCATCCAATTTGTTCATTCGCATATATCACCCACGATGGTCTTCAGATTTAGGTGTAAGCTTGGCTGCCGCTCCAATATTTTGGTATTCTTTATTAGTACGGGTGAATATTGGTCGAATAGTCTGCCTCTACAATCTTGATAGGTTTGCTAAGATGTTCCCATGTCTTCAAAATAGGCAATCACCAACCTTTGTAAGCATTCTCAAACAAGTATGGCACCAAATGTTGGACCTCGGAGGATTGAGTGGTTTGGATGGTTCATGTCAGCGTAGAACCGGGGCTTTGCGCGTATTAATGAAGAGCACCTCCACACTACGCTAGCCTCGCCTCAGAGAGTTACCATGTAAAAGAAAAGTTTAATATTCTACCAAAATAACGATTACACAGACTACTTTGATGAGCAACACATGAGAAACAAACGGTTGTCTTAAAGCGTGAACAAACCCAAAATCAACGTTGGATGTTACTTCTTTAGATAAATCCTCCTACACAAAAAGAATCTCACGTTCATACGACATCTACTTCTATTTTCTATCAGAGTAGTCATGCTCATTATAAAAAAGGATGAAGCTCTCGGCATTGATCAATCCCTGAGGGTACGCCATGCATTCGACTTCACTACGCGCTGTTGGGGGTGATTAAATGCATATCTGGCCTTTACAATGACTCGTGGTGGCCTACTGAGATATCGAGTCAGTGCTGCTATCCTCCCAGACAAATCTGATGCCAAATTACCGACCCCGGAGGGATGAAGGGCTTGGTAACCCAGAGGCGCGAGGATTGATACCATGTGTATTGCAGGGCGCCTCCAAGCATTGCGTCATTATAGATAACGAATTGATGAAAATTAAAGACATTTGTCATCTTGTTGAATACCGCTTTAAAAAACTCAAACGGTTTAAAGTAACAACATAGAGATAAGAAGAAGACCGACCACTCATCGCCCACTGTGTCCTCGGCGTCCAAGTCTATACCAAACTTCTTTTCCTCATCCTTGTCGTTAGTATCTTCTTCTATCACGATTTTCCTGTCATGAAGAATCGCCGATTGATCGGACGCTGCTAGGCGTTTTTTAAATCGTTCCAGGATAGTCATTGTCTGTTATAGACAGCTTATCGGTAGATGACATGCATTTGGAAATAATTAGAAGTGGCCAAGAAAACAAAAGCTCCTTTTTTATGGGGAATTTCTTTTCATTAATGCTTGGTAGAGGAATGGAAAGTAAAATAGAGTGCAAGCCCTCGAATTCTTACAGATTCACTGAAAAAACCTTACAATGCCAGGGGTTACGATAACGGTTACGGACGAATCTTTCAAAAGAATAACAGCTAACTGAATAGATTGTCAATTTTCCATAAATTCAGATTTGATACAGCGCAGGCATAAACTTCGCCCAGCCTGCAAACCAATGGGTATTCAAAATATCAAATTTAAAACCAGTAAAGGACTTTGGTTATGGTAACTTCACCAAAAAAGAGAAACCGAGGAGATATAATCTACTACTGTTCGGTCAAATATTTTAAAGCGTTTTATAAGCTTGTCGTGAAGACATATACTCTGCGTAACATAAAGCTTGTCGAAGTTCAGTCAATATGAGGGTTCATGTAAGCTGAATGTTGACGACTACCGCTACACGGATAGCAGTCAAATCCTTGGAACGATTTCTAGGTTTATTTTTGATGTGCTATAACTTTTGTCAACCTTGGTTAAGTGTTGAATTTTGCCAACGAACGTTTTTTGTACGCATTTTCTAAGGAGAACCCCTATAAGTACTCTGTGAGAGCCCGACATGAAACTTGTATGCTTAGTCGGGACGACAGCGAGTTCCGATGCAACCACGAAAACTCTACCGCACATATGTGATGAATGGAAACATTTCTGAGCCAACACCACTGATCAGATAACTAACAACGACTGGGATGATAAAGGCTACTACCATAAGCGTTAGGTCCGGAATAAACCTTCAGTTCCTTCTCGGACATTGTTTCTCGTACCTGATTCTCACGTTCGGGGTCCTTTGTTTTCAAAATATTCTTTGACTTTGACTTAAATTTAAGCTTCAGGCCATGGTACATCCTCAGTGCTTCCGATTGCTGCTCCTCTAAATGTACAACTGTATGAAACTTGTTAGTCAATTATTAGAAATATTCTGAGTATTCAGAGGAAGAGACAAACCTATTACTAGCAGTTAACTAAAATGAGACTCAGAGCACCGAATGATCGCCTCTGTAATATCACTGTGACGAGGAGAACGACGCCATACAGACCCATGGCGTAAAGACAGCTTTCAATAAAAGCAATAAAAAGATTCAAAACCTTGTTGCCTTTATTGTCAATCCCCAAGATAAACTTGTCTGTATTAGTGTCTCCGTGAGATAATAATAAAATAATGAAAATAATAGACCTCTCGGGGTTGATCAATTCCTGATGAACACGTTCGACTTCATTGAGCATCGTTGGAGGTGGTAAAATGCATATCTGGGTTTTGCAATGATTAGCGGTAGTCTACCGATGTATTGAGCTAGTGCTGCTATCCTCCTAGACAAGTCTGGTACCAATTTGCCGATCCAAGAAGGATAAGAGGAGGAGCAGAGGGGAGGGCGCTTGGTGAGCCTGTAGTGCGGGGATCGATCCCATGTTTTCTACGATGTCTCCGAACACTGCGCTACACGCGCCCCTTTCTCTGTAAGAAGAGTCGAAGAAATATTCTACTCTACTATAGTCAAGGCAGAAAACACTTCAGACTTAATTGTAGCAACTTTGAACATTTCTTTAAGGTAAAGGGCATAAATGATTGAAATACGGAATATGCATGTAATACTAAGCACATAAGTGTAAGATGTAGAAAAGTGGAAGGAGCAAAAAAAAGAAAAAAAGTAGGAACAAAACCTTCTTCATCGTCCAGTTTTTTCTTCGGCCTACGAAGAGCTTTAATATGCTCCTTTTGCATAGCTTTTAATTCAGCTTGTATTGCTTCCCTAGAAAAGAGGATATCATGAGAAAAAAAAATCCCTCAAGAATCCAGTAGCAGAATAGAAATCTTAACCAAGTATTAGAAAGTTCACAGAAAATATTACGTAAAGTTAAATGATAAGAACCAACACTAAAAGCAAAACAACTCCACTGACATTCTCGCCTGTTCTTGTTTTCGACGCTCATCGTCAATCATCTTCTCAAAGTCCTCGTCTTTACCATCGTCGTCCACTTCTTCAATCTAAACAGCAAGAGATGTTACACATCAATGGCGTGATTAACGATTACAGAGGAAAGCCACCATATTTGTGTACCGTTCTTAATTTCGTTTGTCTTCAATGAAATGAGAGGACTAGTAAACCAGCAACTCAGGGGTTTATGCTTTACAACGAGACCCACTAACTGATTCGTGCACGTGAACTGGAACGAGGAAGAAGAGAAAGTGGGGAGCGATTGACTAGTGTGGATGGATGGATGGCCATCAGCAACAAAAAGAGATTTAAATCCATCAAAAATGTGGGTAAGCCAAGCAATAAAACTACCTTCCTTTTCGCTGCGAATCTGGCTCGCACGCTTGAAACTGTAGAAACGACCCGATCTACGTCTTCGTCCTAGGACAGAATTATATCACAAATAGTCATCGATGAAACTAAAGTTAAGAGTTTTGGCAGTGGAAATCTACACCACGGTTCCGTACCTCTAGAAAATAAGTCATGTAAACCATAGCTAAAATCCATTGCAAAACTTGAACACGCCTACAAACCGGTTCATAATCCGCCATTTCATCCGCAGTAACAGCCACTTGCTTGCTCAGTTTCCTGTCGTCAGATAATACGTCATGAGCGGATTTTCCTTTTTTATTCAACACCTAAAAGTTGTATTTACAGCATCCGTTTTTCACGAAGGAAAAGCAGGAAAATAGAGGACACTAAGAATAAAAAGGGATAACAAAGAATAAAGGACTCGACGTTGAACAATCCCACAGGGATGTGCCATACATTCGATACCACTTAGCATTGTTGGAGGCGGGTGGAAAGACCTGGTCAGACTGGGTTGAGGGATCGAATCAGTGTCTGCACTGCGCTACGTGCAACCCCTAAGAAAAATAACAATGCCTAAAACCATCCCACAAAAAATAACAAGCAGTAAATAAAAGAGGCATGCCGATTTCTGCTATCCAGATCAATCCCATTGACGGTTGATTGCTGATAACACTGGGTAAAAAAACTGGCTGAGATACAGGCAAAGCGAAAACCTCGGTGGTGCAGTGGGTAAAACGTAAACCCCGGAAACGATACTCACAGGTTCAAAGCTGGCCTGGGCTTCCGAGTTTTGCAAATATCTTAGCATCATTGTGATTGCATTGAGAATAGGATTTCTTCCCAACGAACAAAATAGCTCACTTTATTGACTTCATCAACCTCCATATCATCTTCTTCAGCTTCGTCTCCGAATGAAAGCAAATTAAGCTTCTTTGTCTCCACAGGTCTCTTTTCACGCTTCTTAACTTTCTTCTCTTTGACAATATCCCTAAAAAACGGAGTGAATAAGAAACCCAGTCAGTAAAAAAAAGCCAAACTGTTCACGTTTTATGAAACGAGAAAAGCTGAGCAACATGAATCTTAACTTGGTTTGATATCCTTGAATGGATTTGTCAGGATATCAACGTTTATAATCTTGTGTATAGTTTTCGGCCGTTCATTGTCATCTATATCACATTCAGTCATCTTTAGCATGTTGAATATCGTATTGCCAACAATCTGCAAAATAATTACTTCATGATAGATACGACAGGGAACAAGGTGAATCGTACAAGCTCTGGTGGTGTAAAACTTCCCAGTACATACTTGGACACTATGGTAGGTCGTTTTTACAAATAGTTCCTGCTCAAGCACATTTAACTGGTTTTTGCTGATAAGAAGGATTTCTATTCTTCAAAGTCCACAGTGGTAGCCATACCGGGACGTTCGTAGCTCATCATTAGAAAAAACTGGCAATAATCATGGATCCGAGGATTTTTTGCTGCCATGCATATAGGATCCATGCAGGACAGCAGCGATTACTCGCACAGTTCAACTCAGATTGGTTTCTTGATGGAAATGTCAAATTTCTATCCAGCCTAAAAGAACCTGCATGCGGACAAACCCAGTGTTTTATATCGCAACTTCTGTCGCAACAAGAAACACTTCTTGTCATAATGAAATCATTAAAGTTACACTTCAATGACCCATGATTTCTTCCGCCTTGTAGATTGTTGCAGGGACACATTTACTACTCTCAACATGAGAGTTCTCGACAAGGCAATGTAGAGATGTATAACACTGGCAAAATCTCACAGCCTTGATAAGGTTAAGTCCAGAACAAGCGCGATGATCTCTCTTCATTAGTCTATTATAAGTTTGGAAAGTTCTAGTAACAACTGAATGTGAATTTGAATGTGGCATCTATGATTACGAAACCATCTTGTTCGATTAACGAACAAACTCGAAAGGGAAAACGGTTCTTCGTAAAAAAAAATTAATCATAGAGAAAGATTTCTTGCGGACTACCTAGGAAGCAACATCTGTGTTGGAAAAGCTATCAAATGAATAAAAAAAAAGTAAAAGAACTGTGCAGCGAAGTAAGCAGCGGGAAGTAAAATGCATTGAAACCAATGCATACGAAATGAACACTGTCTGTCTAGTATATTTCGAATCTCCAGCAATCTTCTATCGTCAAAAACAGTGAAGACTAAAGCATTCATACCAGGAATCCGCGTTCTTCGTGTACACTGAGTGAACACAACCAATGAAAAAGAAAAGCGAAAAGAAAAAGAGAAACATAAAAAGCCAACGAGAAGGATAGCGAAATACACCAAATAAAGTTATATCTCATATACCTTTCCAAAAAGAGTATGCTTCCTGTCGAGTTCTCGTACATCGTTTCCGACAGTGAAGAAAAACTGACTTCCATTATCATCTTTACCAGCATTAGCCATCCCAACTAATCCACGACGATTGAAACGCAATCGCTGGTGGAATTCATCCTGAGTTGATTCAAGTAAAGAGCCAACTACAAAAGTTAACAAAGCTTTTTATTGCATACCTTGAAGGGTTTCCCATAAATACTTTCTCCACCATGTCCAGTACCTGTTGGATCACCCCCTTGTATAATGTAATCTGGAGAAAAGAAATAATAAAAGATTCAAAATAATACTGAACTGAGCCCACACCAATCACACATGTCCCTGCTCAAAGTTGTCAAATAGATCTTACGCAGTCACAATGTTAACTATCTATTTATTGCCCATTACTTTTTCACGCTAGGGTATTATGTGAAACCTAACCACATCGATGCCGAGATATTTACAACACTCCAGGCCGCAGGTGTTCGCGGCGAGAAACGAGCGTGCTTCAACCCTTTCCGGGGGATAACGCGTTCGCCGCCGAACCATGCGGGTTCTTTGTTTCGCCTCTCTCAGCCAATTTTCTATCTAAACCTATGCGGTCACTTCATATCGATCAAGACTCAACATAAAATTGTGTGGTAAAACAGGTTACTGCAATAAGACCACGTAGAGCACTCGTAGAACTTTACTGATGGAAGAACTGTGTAGTATACAACAGATCCATGTGAATCCGTACGCATTCTACCTACTATTAAACAACTATTTTAGGAAAGTAGTTAAAAAATATCCTTAATTGACCTCTTGCAAAGTGTCTGGATCGTATATATTAGTAGAACGGACAGATCTGTTCTTCCTTATGAAAGAACGCCTAGTTGGCGAACGTCGAGTCAAACAGATGACTGCGCTAAGCACTCACAGGAGTCAAGAACACAAAAGAGAAGATTTTGAAGTAAAAGTCGCTATCACCACACTGGAGCTTAAGACTTCGGGACGTAACAGCGTCAAGGAATTTTGGATTAACTCCAGGAATCTAAAAGTAAACCGCAGGAAAGAATGCCTCGTTATCACGTATAGTTTCATATCTCAGACTGATACTTTGAGGCATATTAGCCACCCATGTAAACTCTGTGTAGTTAGTCTCCATATGGAAGACTCAGGAAAGAACTCACAAAAACGACGAGTGTTAGAAGAAACTGTTTTTCACTGCGATCGAAAACTACGTTTCGTACTTTTCTGCTCGACTGACAGAGCTATTCTGCTGAGTAAACAACAGTTAAGTTGACATGTTCAGGTTCCGAAAAAAGCGAAATCTACCGGAATGTCAGCTTTTGCGAATGAATAGAATAGTAACCACTTCGTGTTTGCTCATCAAGAGAACAGTGAACTATCATAAATTCTGATCAACGTAGGTGCATTTGTATTGCAGAGTTTTCCAGACAACGTCCATCCGTCCTTTTATTCCTAACTAATATCCTGTAGAGGACCCTTCCTCTCATTTCCTACCAGTAGCGATATTACACAACCTGACCCCCATGAATGCTTCTAGGAAAAATGAGAAAGTGAAAAATCAACCAGATTTTGGAACGAACCCTTCACCAGCCTATGAAATATCGTTCCATTGTAGTACTTCTCCATGCAAAGTTGTATGAAGTTCTTACACGCTAAAGGACACTCCTTGGTCCACAATTCAATTTCAATATCGCCAGCTGTTGTATGCAGGACTACCTTAGAAAATAGATTAGGTTAAGAACAATGAGACAAAATGAGTTAAAAAGAGCTTGTATAAGAAGATAAAAAGCTACAGTATACAGATACACATTTATTTACTTATTTACATCACTGAGCTCGTGTAGCACGGTGGTTGGAATCGCCCTACAATACACATGGGATCGATCCCCGTGCTGCAGGATCAACAAGCCTTCCATCCCTCCGGGGTCGGCAAATTGGTATTAGACTTGGCTGTGAGGATAGCAACACTGGTTCGACACATCGGTAGACCACCGCGAGTCATTGTTAAGGCCATATATGCATTCAATCATCTCCAACGATGCTAAATGAAGTCTGATGCATGGCGCATCCCTTAGGAAATGATCAACACCGGGAGCTTTGTCCTTTTATATGTATACATACACATGTATACGTATATACGTATATATATATATATATATATGCACACGTATACATACATTTGTGTGTACAAAACTCCCGACTTCGATCAGATCCTGAGGGATGCGCCATGCATTCGACTCCATCCAAAGCACCGTCAAGGTGAATGAATGCGCATTTAGCCCACACACAGATTTGCAGGGGCCTCCCAATGTACCAAGTCAATGCTGATACCCTCCCAGAAAACTCTGATACCAGTCTGCCAAACCCCGAAGGATAGGCGCTTAGTGAACGCTGGTTCTCCAGTACTAGAACTAGACCTTTCATTCTCAACAATTTAGCAACTTGTTCAAATATGCCTCGAACTAGTCGATCACGCATAGTAATGCAAATCATTGCATGGGCATTTCGCAGGCCACTACAGCCTTTTCACAGTTAAATCCACATCCGGTCAGAAAACTTCAGATTGAAACTACTGGAAAACTAAATTCACCTTCCCCGATGTAACTGGTTCGTTAATATACTGCGTACTCATGCTGGAATAGGTATAATATTGTTTCCTAAACCAGAAAATATAGCGGTCAACTCGGAAAAACTAAACTGTCACTGACGTGAATAATCAAGGAGTATGGGGAATCAAGACCATGGGCTAGTGTCCTCATAAACATTAATTGCTCTATTAAAATTCTAACGTTTATTATAAGCAATTTCATATAAATGGACGCATGACTTAATTGTACAGACCCTAAGGAGAACATTTCAGTGGTAACCTAAACAATGTTGACATAGATAACAATGCAGAGACCTAGCCACCTAATCTACAATATGCACCAAAACCATCTCAGGTATTGTTGGTTAGTAATGATTTCCAACATTCGCGGTCATTTGCGAGCATTGATGATCTTAACGAAATCAGGTTTCAGTGAAGCACCTCCGACGAGGAAACCGTCTATGTCGAGCTTCTTACCCAACTCAACACAGTTCTCAGCAGTGACAGATCCTGAAATTCAAATTATCCTAAACAACAAGAAAAGCTTGGTTTCCTTAAGGATGGTGACTAAAATAACAGATAAATGGACTGGGAAATCAACGGTGCACTTAAAGGATAAGAAAGGATAAAGCTCTCTGTGTTGACTAGTCCCTGAGAGATGTGCCATGCATTCGACTTCATTAGGCATCGCTGGAGGTGATTGAATGCAGAGCTGGCCTTTACAATGACTCGCGGTGGCCTACCGATGTATCGAGCCAGTGCTGCTATCCTCCCAAACAGGCCTGGTACCAACTCGTCTTGTCGATTCCGGAGGGATGGAAGGCTTGGTGAGCATGGGGCACAGAGATCGATCCCATGTATTCTCCCTTCCGACCACTGCACTACACGCGTTCCTAATGATGCGCTTCGAGGATAAAATACAGCATAGTGAGGAATACACGAAGAAATTCAAACCCAGCTACAAAAGTTGATTCGCTAACAAAAAACTCACCTCCGTATATGATACGAGTTTTGTCCGCAACCTCAGCGGAAACTTTTTCTTTTAAGAACTCTCGAATCCAAAGGTGAACCTATCATTGAGAAAACATTACAATGAGAAATCTACGCGTTAAAAGTTTTCTATGAAAAGTTATCCGCAACCAAATAATCTACAGAAGGATTACTAAAAGATGATTAACTTGTTAAAGAAGCAGTGGACGGACATGAAGAAACACAGCAAACCTCTTGGGCTTGATCAGGTGTTGCGGTTTTTCCAGTCCCAATGGCCCATACCGGTTCGTAGGCGATTACAATGTTTGTCCAGTCGACCTTTTTGTCTACTAGGGCTTGCATTTGACGAAAGTTTACCTGAAACTTGTTAAGTTATGTATTCAAATGACTGGCAAGACACCTTGAAGACCTAGAAGAACCAACCTCTTTCGTCTTTCCTGCCTCTCTCTCCTCTAACTTTTCTCCGATACAAAAGATTACATTGATTTTACTTTCAAGTGAATGGACAGTCTTCTCGGCAATGAGCTAAAAATGAGCTAACTAATCTCAATGAACCACCATATGGGCATTAGAAAGAAAGGGTTTAAAGGCCAATAGGGTTATAAACCTGATCCGATTCGCCAAATATATGACGTCTCTCCGAATGTCCTAGAATCACCCACTCAATACCTAAGTCTTGAAGCATAGCTGGAGAAATTTCACCAGTGAACGCACCCTTTGCGACCTAGAAGAAAATGAAAATTCACATGAAAATCATAGTATAACGATAAATTTAGTACGGACTAAAGCAAATGTCTTAGTCTTCAATCGATGTTCTAAGTCAGAAGTGCCAAATGTTCCTTTTACGCCCATGTATGTATAAATTGTGATGCCGATCATCACGAGCAGTGCTGAATCGGTCTTTTTCCGGGCTCACCAAGCTTCTCTCCCTTTCAAGGTCGGGAATTTGATACCAGACTTGCCCGGGAGAAAAAACCACTCAATATATATCTGAATACTGAAGTACGTAAACGAACTAAACAACAAACCTTGTAGCAGTTCTGAGCTGAGATTTTGATAGAGTTTTTGAGCTGGTCCTTGACATAAGTGATGTAGAGAGCTGGTGGAGCCACGATGACATCAACATCCGTTACGTCTTCAATTTCTTTCATGAAAAACTGGCATCATAACGAACTTACGGGTGAAGCTGAGGATCATCGGCCATGAAAATTCGCAATACAAAGTCTGTCATTGGCGTTAACAAAGGATTCGAACCTCCACTCTGATTCAGGAACGCACAGATTCCATCAATCGACTTCTTGTCACCGTTCATTTTCCAGTTACCTCCGACGAAAAACTTGCGAGTCATTTTCTAAGCAGTACGTCTCCTCTTTCTCTGTAAGGCTGAAAACGATGTCAATAAAGTGAACTGAAGAGAATGGCACAAGCATAAACGATGAACATGACTACCATTTCTCAGGAAAATAAATGCACGTGTTAATTTCTACGCTATGATAGAGCTAAACATTCTTAACTTAGTGTACCTTGATTCATCGACAAGCTAACACGAAGTTATTACCACAAATTTATTTGGCTAACGTTTCGACGTCTTCGCCTTCCTGAGAACCGATGATACGTGTCGACGGTCCACGGTGGTTCGTTATCCGTCATTTCTCTCGCGTCACCGGGTGAGTACGCCACGTTCGAGAGATGCTCCACTAGGAAATATCTGATTCGACATGAAGACGAAGACCCCACATCGAGAGTACGAATGACTGTGGACATCGACTCGGATCATCGGCCCTGACGAAGATAAAGACGCGAAACAGCCGAATACAAGTTAGTAACAACCTCGTGTTACTTATCAATGAAGCGAGGTACACTGATCATTAATACCGAGGGTTAAGGAATGTCGATTTATTATATTCTTAACTGTGCCTTTCGATTCGAAGTACAGATTGTGAACCAGTAACACTTCAAGTATCTGTCTATATATATAATCAATCAATCGATCAATCGATCAATGATCAGTGAAATGAAAGAGTCAATGAAACTAAAAACGAGTGATAAAGAAGAAACAACAGAGTGTGATAAATAAAAATGATTCGAATAAATAATAAAAGTAGCAAAGACGAATAAAGCAACTACTCTGGCGCAGATGAATAACAGGATGGAGGAAAGGGGAAAGGTTACTATTTAGATTGTGTTAGAGAGTCTCAAAGGATGATTAATGCGTAGATGAACTAGCCACAGCCCAGGAAAACTCAGGTAGACGGTTGTGGAGAAATGAGAAAAGCCACAAAAAGATATCGATTGAATACACGTGTGTGTACACGTGCATACATTATGTGTAAATATATATATATATATATAAACACATATACATCTTGGCCCAAATCCCACCAGGTGTTCGATCATGCTCCACCAGTAGTTGTTCAAGCCAAGTTTGAAAAAATCCGACGACTACATGTTCGGAGAAGTACGAGACCTCATGTGGTTTGAATAAACGAAAAAGAACTTGCAACTATACGGATTGTTTACTTGTAAGGACAAATTGTGAAGTAAATGGAAGGATTCCTACTCCCTACGATGACAGATTTTCTCAGATAAGGTGTCGATCAAAAATGTATATCGCCCAACTGTGTGCATTCATGATCCATAATTCCCGGTACGCAAAACGGCGTCAAATCTTTACGGCGTGCGAGTCGCATGTGTCTCATATTAGTAAGAACGCACTGTGAAGGGAATTGCTTCCCTTTTCTTCACAGAATATTGTATCTCCAGCACTTCTTTCATTAGTTTACTATGATGAGGTAATGCCTGAGTTCATATGCAGATAAATTGGTTTTGACGACCTACGCGCCTTTTATTTCAGTGATTTTGCAGAGTTACCAGTTAGGCATGACTCTCTCTGGAATCAGGATGTAGTCATGCTAGCTTGTTCCAAGGTTTTCATCACCCTTATGGGTCAGAGGAAGGAAGGGGAATTCCCTAACGGGGAAACTCATTTTTCCCTTACTGCAACTTGTATCTAAGATACTTCATTCAATCGGACCTAGCCTAGACCTTCAGGATTTCCACAAGCAGCTCTTAGATTATAAAACTCTTAAGCTCTTACTAATTAACCTTAGGTGATAAGCCATTATAGTGGAGGAGCATCAACTGCCTACACGTAGAGCGGTATAGTGAAGTAATCTGCTCCTTTTCTATTCTGGTTCGATATTTTCTACGTATTTTTCGAATTACTTTACTGATTTTTCTACGTGTCTACATTTTTTACTTTACACCTATACATTCTTATAATAATCAGTATCCGTAGCTCTAGGCGTAGTATGTTAATTGTTCCTTCCATAAGTTTTAGATTTTTCTAGAACTTCCTCATTTCTTCCTTATAATAGAATTACTGCATATCTCGAGCAAAGACATGGGCATCTATTTCTGTACCATTCCATCCCAGCAAAGAGATGTTAAAGTGGTCCATCTTCAACGATAAAGAAGGCCAAGGGACCATTATTTGCTTTTTGTTCTCAGATTTAAAGGCATTCCTCCCAGTGGTTTACCGCTCCATCGTGGCTGGGAAGTGTTCCTGGGTGTTGGGCTGTGAAGTACAGCGGAAGGTTCATCCCCCGGCAGGGTCCCCAAGCTGAGAAGGAGTCTGGCGTTTCTGTCAGGAAGCCCAGCTAGGAGTAAACCAATACCAGGATCCATCACCGTCGTGGTATTAAACTAGTTGCATGGTGACAAATCTCCCGCTGATCCCCAAGGGGCAGCGGCTGCCTGTGCTGGTGACGACCTGGGGCAAACTTTTGCCAGGCTGAGCTGAGGAATCCAGGGAAACACAATGGCTAAACCAGCAAATCTCCGAGGAAGTGGAAATTGTGCTGGGGCCCACACAGCAAGTGAAGACGGGCCGTCCAAATATCCAAGGACGTCGTTGTTTTCCCTTAAGGTGATTGTGAAAGGTGGTTGCATAGCAGAGCCTATTCAGCTTGTCCTGATATTTTTCACCTCTTCTTTGCATATATACATATGTATGCATTCTGTAAACATTTTTAATTAAAATTATTCCTCGGCACCTATTGCCTTTATTCACGTTCCCTCGTGACGTACTTCGGTCAACGTATTCATGAGATCTTTAAGTGCATACATCAAGTTCTTGGACGGGAAACGTACTCGAATCTAGGAAAGCTGAATAGCGGACTTTTTCTATTTAACTCCATGCTTTCATACATATATTATATATGTATACATATATATACATATGTGGGTGCCGTGACAGAGCGGCGGTTAGCGATGCCGTAGATCAGGAAGCAAAGGCTGAAGTTCGACCGCCAGCACAACGCTCTCCTCTAACCTACCTGGGAACACTCTAGCCTGGCTATCTCCAAGATTGCCGTGGAGCACAGGAAGTGTTTAAAAATGCCGAGCAATGAACTCATGGTTGCTGCTTCGACTCTGTTTTGAGCAACCAAGCCTCGCATTCCTCCAAGACTGCGAAATTGGTGACACACTTGTCTGAGAAGTGCTTCCGTCGATTCGCAAAGCCCTGGGACTGCAACAATGATGAGGAATTGTAGTTTTTCTAGCATAACTATTTCGGGATTCCAGTATTAATCTAAGCAACCACCACCCAATGACAATCGTAATGGTTATTAAGGAAATCCATGAGGGAGCAATCCTCCTGGTCGGTACTGCTAGTCAGCCAGATGGGTGTACCAATTCGTCAACCCCGGCGGGATGGAACGCTAGGTGAGCCTGGGGCACAGGGTCGATTCTATGTGTATTTCAGGGCGCTCCTTAAGTAGACGTATATTGTACGTAAATCGGTCGTTTTACGCATATGAGCTAAACCTTACCTTAAATCCACTTGCCTTAATAGACCTTAATAGTATCCACGTGTAGGTAAGGTTCTTTATTGGGTCAACTTACGTTATTTTTCTGCAAGTTTCGTATGTTGTCGTTTCAGTGATGAACTCAATTCCCAGCTTCACTGTTGAAGGTGGTTTTTCCGTTTTTTCACTCACTGTTGTCTTTCAGAAATTGGATGTGGAGGAATGGCAACGCAGCAGCTGGGAATTTTCGTTAGAAGTCAGCAGGACGTCAAACGTGACCTTAGGTTAGCTTATTACGTATTCTATTTGTTTGGTTTATAAAAGCCATAAATAATGAATAAAACACTCGGCGTTGATCAATCTTTGAGAGATGCGCCATACATTCGACTTTCTCCAGCGTTAGAGGTGATTGAATGCATATCTGGCCTATGAGTCGGTACTCCTATCCTTCTAGACAGGTCTAGTACCTATTTGGCGACCTCGGAGTGATGGAGAGCTTGGTGAGCCTGGGGCGCGGGAATCGATCCCATGTGTATTGCAGAGCGCCTCCGACCTTTGCGCTATACGCGCACCGAATACGATAAAATTCATAGTTTTGTTTTTCAGATTACAAGGACATGTGTTAATTTCTGCTCTTCGAGTATCCAATGGACATATGTTGGCTGTAATCGATGAGCGCACAGTTCTATTTCAGACCGTCGCAACCAATAACAAGCATAGTGGTTCGTTGTTTTATGTGTTTAGTATTCAGTTCTTCGAGGTTCCAAAGCGGATTGAGATTTTAAAAATTCTCACCCCGAATATGGTAGTCTGGAGCGAGAGTGATGTGTATGGGAACATGAACCTGTACTGCTGGATGAAGCGCTCTTGTATACTTTGTTCGATATACATGCTTTGACAAAGCAAACCGTTTTGTCTGGTACAGAAACTGTTATTTCAACAAAATAGAATAGAAACTTCTGTGTTGTTGGCAACTATCTGTAGTTCTAATCGCTTCTATTTCAACTGAAAAAGTTGGTTTCAAGTTGTTATATTTGCTTAAAGCTGAAAGACACAGTTGTTTTCGGGCAAACATGAGTCAATCGTGACGCATATCACATCGTGCATGTTAATCCTTACGCATAGATCACTTGAATAATTGGATGGCCCATCTTCACTGGTTGTGCAGGCCCCAGTTGAATTCCCACTTCTTCGAGTTTTGTTAGTTTAGCCATTGTAGTTCCCTGGAGTCTCGAAGTCAGGCTAGCCAAAGCCTGCCCCTTATGCTCACCACCACAGGCAGTCGTTGCCCTTACGGATCAAAGAGGGATTAGCCACCGTTCGACTAGTTTGATACCAGTTCGGTGGTGGATCCTGTTATTGGTTTACTCTCAGCTAGATTTCCTGATGGAAACGCCGTATGCAACCAAATGGTGCAACCCCACCTGGCGGTGATGTTTTATATAGGACGGTTGTTGACTGATTGTCGACTGGTCATGTTTTTTCCATGTAGGCAATTCATCCTGTAGCAGTCAATATTAGAGTATCTAGCGTATAGCGAAATAAAAATAATGAGAATAATAATGCTACAGAATGAATCGTCGATATGAAAAGAAGTCATCATCAGTCAACAACCGCCATGTATAAAAGAGTGTCGCCAGGTGAGGTTGCCTCATTCGAGCGATGCTTCGCTTTGGTCTTTATATCGAGAAAATGAACGACTGTGGACCATCGACTCGGGTCGTCAGAGCTGAGGAAGACGAACACGTTGAAACGTTAGCAGAATAAAACCTTATAACAAGCTCATGTAAGCCGAACAATCTAAACAATTTATTCCAGATGATGTCACTCAAAGTGCAAGTGTTGGAAACTTGTTTGGTCACCGCTAGAAGCGAAGGCCGTGAAACCTGATAAATGAACAAAAGGTGTGAACGCATGACGGCTGACATATTGAAGCTATTGCATATGATGTGAAAGTATGGGCCAGTGTGAAATTTAAACCGGCTTATTTGAACCCGTAATGCAGAATCCTAAGTGAAATAGAAACGCTTTGAATCTTCACCAGCTAGACACATTCCTGTCAAGGTTAGAGCCTGATTTTCTGTGGCCCAATAGATATCTCTTCTCTCCTGCCGAAGCTATATCGAACAAGCTGAATTTCGTCCAGCAGTATGCGATGGAGTTTGTTTTTGGGGTTTCTGCAAATACTTTGGGAATTTCGAAGATTTAGATCTTATTTTATTTATTTTTAATTTATTTTAATTTTTATGAGCCTGAGAGTTACAGCGTTTTCTCCCCTGAAGTTTTCAGCTCTTCTTTCTACACATTGAGAAATTATCGTTATTCGTAGAAAAACCAGTGTTAGTAGTGGGTTAAATTAGTCTAAACAATGTCATAGTTCTGATAAACATCAAAGTTTGGTTTTTAAGGAGTTGTGTAGGTTTAGCCATTGTGGTTCCCTGGAGTTTCGCGGTCAACCTAGCCAAAGTCTGCTCCATGTCGTCACCACCACAGGCAGTCGCTGCCGTTACGGATGAGACGGAGATTTGTCACCGTGCGACTAGTTTGACACCAGGACGGTGGTGGATCCTGATATTGGTTAACTCTTAGTTGGGCTTCCTAATGAAAACGCCAGACTCCTTATCAACTTAGCGGGTCCCATTGTACATTGCAACCCGACGCCCAGAAACACCTCCTAAGCCACAATGAGGCGGTAAACCGCTGGGAGATAAAATGAATGGAGGTCGGTGGACCAGTTTCTTGTTCCGACGATGTGCTTGAACTTTTCATTAATAGGAAATTGTTATGCTTCATTTTGTCTGCCAGTGACGTAGTTTCGTTCGTCAGACTTACTTTAGTGGTTTGTAATTTTAAGATATAAAGTGTCCCATTTCATGTGTTATACAATATAATTGGTTTTACTTACAGAGATTAAAGTGCCAGTTGGATCGTCCGACGCACTGGTCAATATTTTCTTGTCACCATTTGCACAGCATTGCATAGCGACAACTAAGTGTGGTGAAAACTATTATATCCATTTGAAAACAAAGACTCCTCAGCCACTGAAGAAAATCAAGGTTGAGTTTTTTTAAGCTTGTTATTATTTACTTCATTTGTCTTCTTTCGAATTGCGTACTACGTCTTTTCTTTTATTAAAAAAAAAGAAAAAGAAACGAGTAAGGTATATCTTTCAGGGTTTGATAACCTGTGTAGCGTGGAATCCCGAATGTATCAAAGACGGTGAAACTGGGAGCATCTTACTAGGAACATCACAAGGCCAGGAATGCTTTTCGAAAGTTTTCTATCGAGTAGATGGATTTCTGTTTAGATCTGATAGAATTAACTTGCCTCCCGACGGTTTACCGCTCGCCATCATTTGGTGGTGTTCCTGGGTGTCGGGCTGCGATGTACAACGGAGGAATTCCCTCAGCAGGGTCTCACAAGCTGAGAAGGATTCCGGCATTTCCATCAGGAAGCCCAGCTAAGAGTAAACCAACACTAGGATCCACCACCGTCCTAGTATCAAATTAGTCGCATGGTGGCAAATCTCCTTCTGTTCCTCAAGGGCAGCGACTGCTTAGGGTGCTGACGACCTGGGGCAGTTTTGCTAGGCTGACTTCGGGACTCCTGGGAACCACACCAGCCAAACCAGCAAAGCTCCGGAAGTTTTTTATGCTGGTACTCGCACAACGAGTGAAGATGGGGCATCCAAGTATCTAAGTATTAACTTGGCAAGGATTTTTCGTGACATAATAAAGTAAAATTATGGCAAGATGAGTGTTTTATTAAAATTAGTGGTCATTTGGCCACTAAAGATCAGTATAGTATCCGTGCTACAGTAATGGCTGTTGTCTTACTTACAGGCGCCATAATAGAAACCGTGATTAACTCAAATGGTGCAACGGCTTTTGTTAAAGAACATACGGCTAGTTTTGGTGGTGAGAAGAATCTCGGAATTTCTTCTCTGTATCTTTACCTTATAAACGATGACAATACAAAAGCAGCGAAGTTAGTTCGGTTACAGCGATCGATTGTTGTCGCTTTTCTTTTCTTGAGAACTGCCTTTCAATAAAGTAGCATATTTCAGGTGGTTAATGCTTGTTTGCCAACCTGGGCGTTTATATTCAGTTTGTGCTTCTATTGACATGACTCCACCCTCGAAAAGTAGTTATATGAGCGCAGCAAACCTACAAACTGGATGGATAACGATCCCAGAGATACCACCACACATATTTCATCCATTTTTTTCAACTAAAGGTAGGGGGTTTTTTGAGTGTGCTTAGACGGATGACTAATGGCTTGTTCATTAAGATTCTCAGCAGACGTGTTTGTCAATGCAGAGTACTAGCAGTTTACAACAAACATCAGTAGTAAGTGCATTGCTACTTTATCCTCCTCATGGTGAGCCGAATCGATTCTTATGGGTTGGACCTAGTGGAATCACAACTGGAAAGGTTAATCTGTTTGCTGACAAACCTAGAGATATCATTGAGGAAGACGACCACATGGAGTGAGTTCATTTCCCAAGAGTTTAAAAGCATAACAACCTTCGTCAATATGACGTTTTGCCAAATTGTAGCACACATTGATTAGATAAAAGGATAAAGTTCTCTGCGTTGATCAGTTTCTGAAGGATGTCCCACGCACTTGACTTCATTAAGAATCATTTGGAGGTGACTGAATGCATATCTGGTTTCTACAATCACTCACTGTGGCCTACCTATGTATCGAGCCAGTGCTGCTGTCCTCTCAAACAAGTTTGGCACCAATTTGACGACCCCGACGGAATGGAAGGCTTGGTGAGCTTGGGGCATGGGATCGATCTCATATGTATTACAAGCTGCCTCCGACTACTGCGCCACACGCTTCCCATGAATTAGATGTGCTTTGTAAATGATGTGGAGTTGCTATCAAAGAAATGCACGCAAATAGGAATTGTGGCTGTACGTATGGTCTATTCTCTAGGTGCAACTTCGTAATGATTACTGCACAGATTATTTTTAAAGAGGCGTGTGTAGCACAGTAGAAAGAAGTGCCCTGCAATAAGCATTAGATCGATCCCAGCGTCCAAGGTTCATCAAGCTTTCCATCTCTCTGAGTTCGGCAAATTGGTACCAGACTTGTCTAGGAGGGTAGCAGCACTGGCTCGATACATCGGTAGACCACCATTGTAAGGGACAGGTATGCATTCAATCGCCTCTAACGATGCTTAAAGAAGTCGAATGTATGGCGCATTCCTTAGGGATTGATCAACACCGAGAGCTCTAATCTTCTTTTGTCATTTGTAAACTATTATTAGCGGGATAAAACTATTCTTTGCAGTCATCGACGTATGGAAGGTCGTCTTGATTTTCCCATTGGTGCGTCATTAAGTGAATATCACATATTACTAGCTTATCCAAGTCGACTAAACGCTTTGTCGGTTTATACCAAAACCGTCGTTTACGAAGACGTTTGGGGAGAGGTGTGGTTTGAAGTACCTGAGAAAAGTGTAGAGACAGGAATGTTTTACTGGGAAGATCTTTACAGGACATGGGCAACGCCGTTGGTCTTGTAAGCGATCCAACATCTGAGTTTCATTGGCTTTACACAAGTCACATTACAATGAAATATAAACCGGTGGATGAAAATAGGTTAGCTGATTGAGTGTTCTTCCTTGTCTCTTTAAGAATACTATTGTGAAAGGCTTGGTTTCGGTTGTTGAGTTTCTTTTGTTGATTATTCGGTTGAATTACAGCTTCAGCTTAACTGGGTTCAATGCCGCTTGGTGCTTCGCAGATCAATCCCATTGACGGCTGATTGCTGACAGCGCCTATAAAACAGCAAAACGAAGGTCTCGCATGGTGTTGTAGTGAACGCGTTAGCCCCCGGAAAGGATAATAGCGCGTTCGTTCTCTAACGTAGACACCTGCTGTCCGGAGTTTTGCAAATATCTTAATATCATTGTAGTTGTATTCCACGGCATACCATGCCATGAAAAAGAATAGGCTGCAAATGAAAAGTGACTACATTATTCGTTTATTTTCCTTTGTTTAATCTTAACTGTTGAAGGTACGTCTGGCGAGTGTTTCTTGAACGTGGTGATTACGCCAAAGCCCTTACGATTGCCAAGAGCAGGTTACATATCGACCCTGAAGCACATGAATTGGTTCTAAAGCGTCAAGCTGACAAGTATATAGCTGAGAAAAAGTAGGTACCATTGAAAACAGCTTCAAATTTTTTGAAAAGCAGGGTAAATCGATTTTGAAAATGACATTTATATCCTGGAGGTTTAGCAAGTTCTATATCAGACACTATCAATGTCGTCCGTTTGCCATGAAAATCTTACTTATTTGGACGCTTGGACGTACGTTTTCACGAGTTGCACGGACCCGAGCATGTTCGCCATTCGTGTTTTTCCCTTGCAGTTGTTGTCCGCGGTGGTGGTTTTATTTGAGTATGGTGGCTCGTACGAGTCTCATACAGTGATCTATAAAAAAAACTGCAGCTGCGTGTACAGCCGACTAATTTTGTTTACGAACACATCCGCCCAATGTGTCCTAGGAGAGGTTTGCATTCTCGTGGAGTCCACTCTACAGTTCTCGTCTATATATCATCCGTTCTTATTATCGGGCACGTGTTTCACTTTCGATGTATATTCTCTTGGATCCCGAAGATGTGGTAGATTTTAAGGATCAGAGCTTCGTATTCCGGATAGAAATTGAATGTGCAGGTTATATTTCAGAACCCATCGTTCAGGCGCTTTGTGAGTACCGCGGAGCATTCTTGACGTGGTTGTAGTATCAGTGTTTCTGCACCACAACAGAGCGCTGGGTAGACCGTTGAGTCGAAAAGATGAGCGCGGATTTTGGGATTTTCGTGGAGTCCACTCTACAGTTTTTTCGTCCATCTGTTGTTGCCGTGAAAAGCATCAGAAGAATTGTTCGTAGTGTATGAGACCAAGATATTCCTGCAACGTTCTCTTGCTATGTTCCACTGCTCAGTACGTACGATGGCCCCCTTCATAGAAGGCTCGGTTTCACAGTTACTTTTGAACTTTGTTTTTTAGTGAGACATATCCAGTACCAAATCGAAGATGGATTCATTGTTTGTTGTTTCATACCATTTCAGAAATTCGAACTGTTACAGTTTCACTGCTGCGGCAGAAATTCTTGCTCAGTCTACTGAATCCTTCGAGGCGGTCGTCTTGAAGTTTATGTCAACAGATGAGGCTCATCGCCTTGGCTTGAAGACATTATTAGAGAAGAAACTTGATTCGATGACTCGACCAGAGGTTGCAATTTCATTTATGTGGTCTCCTTGCAATCATATTTCCACACACTCTAATTATTTACTGATTGTCATTGGTCATGGTAACATACGAGGTTTATGGTATTTATTACTAATTCTTGGTTGGTATTATTTAAGGACAGAATTCGACGCGATGTTCTCATCATATGGCTGCTTGAGGTTCAGTTGGCTGAGCTTGCAGAGGCACGTCGTGATGGACGTGAACAAGAGAGTAACGAACTCGCCGTTCATCTACAACGTTTTCTGATGAGAAAGAATGTCCATGTAAATATTATGAAGTATTTGTATTATGCTTTGAAATCGCCTTCGAAAATTCTTTATATCCTTGTCGAGCAAACACGCGGTGTTACTTTATTCTTTATTGACAGCAGTGCTCGTTTCAGCGAATTTCGTCGTCCTCAGAGCCTGGAAAGGTAAAATTGACCTCAATCTACCCATCCAAACACCTCCATAACCAAGCAGAGAAAGTGCTAAACCAAGATTTCAATCACAGTAAACACAGAATAGCTTCTTTGCACACTCACCGCTTCCTATGCGTCTTCCACTGAGTATGTCGCGTGGAGACCAACCACAGAGAGATCATATTTGTTTGATCAGCAGGACTATAAAGAATTACTGAATCAATGCCGAGGTTAACAGAAAGTGGGTCGTTTCATCTCTGAAAGTTACTTTTTTGAGGACACAGTGGTAGTCAACAAGGATGCTGTTTACAATCTCATGGCCTCTCATGCCGACATCGATTCACAGCTATTCATTGCGAAGCAAATTGGAGGTACCGATAGTCTATTTGTGTTCTCGTTCACTATTCGTTTTGCTTTGGTTTTATTTCTGACGTTAAATTTTTCTACCTCAGCTTTATTCAGTGAAAGGTGATCATTTTTCTTTTATACTTTTTGTTTTCGACAGATGATATTTTGTGTAGATTTCATAACTGGAAACTTGAGCAGTATCGAAATAGGCATATGTAATGGCTCATGGAAGATTTTGTAAAATACATCCACAATGGTGCTGAGGTATTTGCAAAACTCCAGAGCGCAGGTATCTGTAGTGGGGAATGAACGTTTATTAATGCACATGCACAGGTGCACAAGTCGGTATTGACCCAGTTAAGCTGAGGTTACAGTCGAAATCACATAGAAAATTGTAGTAGCAAATAAAAGGTTAACATTGTAGCTTATAAAATTTCGTCTTTTAGATTGCGAAAAAATTATTGATATTCATCTGATGAGGGAGCATTACATGGAAGCCTTAGAAACTTTGAAGAATCAGGTGGATCATCCACTTCCTCTCATTGCTTTATGTCAACTGGGATTTTTTTTAAAGGAATTTTCGTAGAAACCCGGCCCATGAAGTCGAATTTGTCAATTTAGGATAACCCGGCGCTATATTACAAGTATTCTCCAAAACTGGTAAGACACATATCAACGGAACTCTTTGGATGTCTCATCGGTAATAAACGTGTACGGCCAGCGCTCATGGTTCCTACGCTATGTCTCTGTCAAGAAACCCCTGCTATGGTGAACTTAATGTTTTCTTCTCTTTATTCTAGGGTTTTATGTATTTTCTAACGTCTTCTTTTTTACCAATTTCCACCGCTATTTGCGTGTAGCACAGTGATCAAGGGCACCCTGCAATAGACATGAGATCAATCCCGCGCCCAGGCTCAGCATGTCTTCCATCTCTCTGGAGTCGGGAAATGGGTACCGGATTTTGTCTCGGAGTATAACTGAACTGGCTCGATACATCGATTGGCCACCACCGTAAGGGCCAAATCTACATTCAATCATCTCCAACGATGCTTGATGAAGTCGAATGCATGGCGCGGCCCTCAGCGATTGGTCAACACAGAGACATTTATCCTTGATACTTTTTGCACAAAGCGCTTTTTTGTCTTTGTTTCAATCCTATTTTTACTAAGAATATTTTATTACTACGTGTTTTTTAGTGATCAAATGACTTAGTTGTGAGCTTATCAATATCGATTCGCTTAAACGTGTCCTTAATAGGCAGCAAGTGCCCTGAAGTACCTTGAATGGGCTGTAAGCGAACAACGAAACTCTGACGACGTCGAACTTCACAATTTGCTGATTCTTCTTTATGCTCAGTTTCGTCCAATGAAATTACATGAATACCTTGTGAAATGTGGAGTGGACAAAACAGCTATTCCTTATGACTTGGACTTCGCTACGAGGACTTCTGAACAATATAGTAGACGTTTTCCGAAGTTATTGAGTTTATCTATCTGTCGTTGAGAGTTTATCTAATGAATTTCAGAATTGGATAAGTCAACTGTGCATCTGTTCTGTGTATCGGAGTTGTTTAGTGAAGCCGTGGAGCTAGCTCTGAAGGTGAGTTAAAATTTTCGCAGTTTGGGCTTTTGCTGTCTGATTGATGGCATGGTGTCACTGAGTATCCTTTTTCTACTTAAAAAGATCTGTAGTAGAGATTTGATGAAGATGGCATTGATTTGGCTAAAGAATGCGCACATATGATGGATCCAGACGAGGATGATTCTATAATGGGACTTGAGCCGATGTACTCTGTTGAGCAGAGAAGGAGAATATGGCTTAAGATAGGTTCGTTCCTCAGTTTCAACGTACAGATGAGGGTGATTCTGGTTCTTTAAAGGCAACCTTATATGTATCTTAACGAAATTTTTAACCCATATATCTTTGTTGGGGCGCGTGAAGCGCAGTGGTCAAAGGCGCTCTGTAATACTCATGGCGTCGATGTCCGCGTCCCAGGCTCACCAAGCCCTCCTTCTCTCCGGAGTCCGCAATTTGGTACCAGTCCTTTCTGGGAGAAGAACAGCACTGGTTCCGTAGGTCAAGGCGAGTCTTTGTAAGGGCCAGATATGCATTCATTCACTTCCGACGATGCTTAATAAGACCGAATGCATGGCACACCCCTTGATTTCTGGGATTGTTCAACGCAACGCCAAGAGCACCTGTGTCATCTGTATCACCTGTAGTCTCGTTGATCGTCGAGTGACTCGAGCGGTCGCCAATAAAACTTCCATTTTTCCTTGTCGCTTGTCAGAGTAGCCCAGTGGGTTATGCTCGCTCTAAAGACTCGTCGAACATCATATCTTTCTTCTAGGCTCTTCGTGAGGAACTCGAACCATCGTGTCGGTGATCTTCCTGCAGTACGTTTGACATCTCGTGGTATCCAGCCACTAACGGCTCCTCTCCATCGGTTGACACACATACACATTATGTGTCCAGCTCGCCCTATCTTCTACTGTTTGGCATACAGAATGGCATCTTTGATTTTTGATCGTTGACACTCCTAGCATCGTCCTTTCGACTGCGCGTTCGAGGGCAGAAAGTACTGTTGAGTCGAAAAGGTGGGCACGAAGTCGGGTGTTCTTTGTCCTCGTCACTACATCCTCGATGCTCTTGAAGGCTCCTCAAGCCGCTCGTTACCTTTTGTTGAACTCTGGAGCTAAGTTGTTCAACATGTTGATTTCCCGACCTAGATAGACATAACTAGAGCATTCGGAGATATTCGTTTCGTTGAGCGTGAATGGGGCATGCGAAACCAATCCGCTCCTAACGAACATCGTTTTTGTGAGATTTCGTCGAAGACCAATCTTTCCACAGGCTTTATCAAAATCGATAGCCATACGTTCCGCTTAGCTAATGTTTGGTTTTATAAGGACGATGCAATTAGCAAAGCGAATATGGTGTAATTGCCGACCATCCATTTCGACTTCCTTCGACTATCATTCTTTTTCGCACGACATTCGCGAAGTTGGCGGTAAATAATTTTGGCGAGATGGCATCGCCTTACTGAACTCCTGTTTTAACGTCAATGTTAATATCGTTGTAAAATGGTAATACCTTGGTTGTAAAATTTTTGTACACCTCACGAAGAATCTTTATGTACTGAGTAGGCACTCTTTGACTGTCAAGGACTTCGAAGACTGCTTCTATCTCAGCTGAATCAAAAGCCTTCTGTAAATCGGGTGAAAGTGAGACAGAGCGGTCTTTCGCACTCTCGAGATACTTCAGTGATCATTGCCATCATGTGGATGTGGTCCACCGTACTAAATCCTCCAGTGTCCTGTTTATCTTGTTTAGGATGATTCCAGTGAAAACTTTATAAACGACAAATAGCAGCCAGATTGGACGACCATTAGCGATACCGTGGTGCTCACCGTTACTGAAGAATAACACGGTCTTACCGGTCTTTCACGAACACGAACCATGCATTGTAACAGTTAACATGTGAAGAGCCGGGGCAGTGTGTTTATGAGGACTGGCGGATGGTTCTTCAGGCGTTCAGGTCTTGCTCCGGACCTGGTGCAGTTCGAATTTTCACCGATGAAGTGGCATGTCGGATTTCCGAAGGGAGAACCGGTGATACGACATATCCACTCTCCTTTATTCCATATGATGGCACGAGGACGTGTCCATTGAAGAAATCTGGGTAGTAGTTGTAATTAGTTTTTTCCATTGCCCTTCTGGGCACTGTAACTATTTCGTCCGGACATCGGAGTGCAATAACCATGATTTTTTTAATTGGCAAATCTTCTGTGGGCTTTCGAAGGGCTTTTCCCAACCNGCCAGATTGGACGACCATTAGCGATACCGTGGTGCTCACCGTTACTGAAGAATAACACAGTCTTACCGGTCTTCCACGAACACGAACCATCCATTGTAACAGTTAACATGTGAAGAGCCGGGGCAGTGTGTTTATGAGGACTGGCGGATGGTTCTTCAGGCGTTCAGGTCTTGGTCCGGGCCTGGTGCAGTTCGAATTTTCACCGATGAAGTGGCATGTCGGATTTCCGAAGGGAGAACCGGTGATACGACATATCCACTCTCCTTTATTCCATATGATGGCACGAGGACGTGTCCATTGAAGAAATCTGGGTAGTAATTGTAAATAGTTTTTTCCATTGCCCTTCTGGGCACTGTAACTATTTCGTCCGGGCACCGGAGTGCAATAACCATGATTTTTTTAATTGGCAAATCTTCTGTGGGCTTTCGAAGGGCTTTTCCCAACCCCTGTAGCTCCAACCGCAACTGCTGCTTTTCTTTAAGGTTTTTATCCCCTTTCTGCATTGTTTTGCAAGTTCGAACATGAGTTGGGGCTTGCATGTAGCTGTTTGTGAAATTTTTGTCCAGCTCACGAAGAATCTTTATGAACTGAATAGGGACTCCTTGACTATCAAGGGCTTCCATGACTGCTTTTATCTCAGTTGAATCAAAGACCTTCTGTAAATAGATGAAAGTGAGACAAAGAGGTCTTTTGTACTCTCGCGATACTTTAATGAGTTTTGTTATCGTGTGGATGTGGTCCATCGTACTAAATTCTTTTCGAAACCCTGCTTGCTCACGTGGCTGTCCTTCGTCCAGTGTTCTGTCAATCTTGCTTAGGATGACTCGAGTGAAAAGTTTGTAGATGACAGACGTAAGCAGATTGGGCGATAGTTGTCTATATCGTGTTGGCCATCCTTCTTGAACAATAACACGGTCTTGCTGGTCTTCCGCTAAGTAGGAACCTTGTACTTTGCACTAACAGGTAACGTGTGAAGAGCCGAGCCAGGTGTTATGAGGACTGGCGGAAGGTTTTTCAGGTGTTCTGATCTTGTCCTGTCCGGACCTGGTGCTGCTCGATTTTTCACCGACGAGGAGGCATGTCGGATTTCGGAAGGGAGAACCGGTGATACTACATATCCGTCCTCCTTTATTTCATATAACGGAGGGTGGACGTGGCCATCGAAGAGATCCGAGTAGTACTAGCATATACAGAAAACATCTGCCAAGTCGGCGCAGCAGAAACAGGGAGTCCATCCCCTGGATCCGCCTTCGTCTCAGGGAAGCAAAGGTCGCTTTTGGTCCACGATTAACCCCCTATCCGCCAGCTAACGTGCCACGTAGCCTCGCGACTAACCGGCTCGAGATCCCTCATGTGAGGAGACGCCGAGAGCATTAGGCTTTTATTTATGTCTTTGAAAGTTTTGTTGTTGCATACATTGCCTACTTATACGTTCCTATCTCCTTAGCTGTACATGTGGTTTTCGTTTCTAAACGTAATTATTCCCACCAACTATGGTGTTGTCCTTTCAGCAGCCTTCGTTATAAAGAGAAACGGGAATGCAGGGGAATGCATTGGTTTATTGAAGGAGTCAGGAGACGTCATCTCTATCCAGGTTGGCTCTCTACTCGGAAATTTTTCTTCTTGGGATGAAAATTGTGGCATATCAATCATAAAGTAAACCCTTTTCTGTATTAAGAGCCAACTTCTGTGCTGTTGAAGTTCACACATCTTTGCTCCTTGTTTCCTCCCTTCTTTTACGGAACTATTCAGCAGTTTTTTTTAGTTTTTTATTGTCTTATAGTTTGATTTTTAGGACATTCTTCCGTTTTTCCCTGAATTCACGAAAATTGAGGACTTCAAAGACCCGCTTTGTGAGTGCCTGAAAGAGCACTCAGTGAAAATTCAGGTTGTGCCATTTGCTCTCTTGACTAACTCTTTCGTTTTCTCATTCTAAGTGCAAAATGTTTCTGTTACATCGCAGCGACTTGTTTTTACGTGGCAGATTGCAGTTTTAGGAACTCCAACAAGCTATGAATGATGCTACGCTCACAGCAAAGGAGATCAGGGAGAAAACTCAACGACTCCGCAATCGGTACGGTTTTATATATTGCTATAAGAAGGCATAGGTTTTACTTTATTCTTCCAGAGTTACTGTCATCAAAGCAGGTGATTTATGTGCACGATGTGACCGGTCACTTGTTGGAAGGCCTTTCTATGCCCACACTTGTCGACATTTCTTCCACCGAGAGTGTTTGGAAAACGCAATGATGCCATATTTAAATGAAGTTCTGGGTTATTTTAAATTTAATTATTGAGCAAGATTCATACACAAATCTCTTTGAAACTGTACAAGTAAGCAATTGTTGTAGGTGCTTGAAAAGACATGGGACGCATGTATCGCAGTGGTCGAAGGCACCCTGCCTTGCACATAGGATCGATCCCCGCGCTCAAGGGTAACCACGCTCTCCATCCCGTCGGGGTGGGCAAATTGGATTCAGCCTTGTCTGGTAGGATAGCGGCACTGGCTCGATACATCGGTTGACCAACGCGCGTCATTGTAAAGGCCAGATATGCATTCAATTGCCTCCAACGATAGTTAATGAAGTCGAATGCATGGTGCATGCCTCAGGGATTGATCAACTCCGAGAGCTTCATCTTTTATCCATGAAAAGACATTGCACTTGTTAAAGTGACAATTTCATTGTGTTATTGAAGATTGGAACTGATGTTTCATAGGAATTGAAAACTCGTCTGAGTGACCTTGTCGCAATGGAGAAACGGTTACTTTCACAGTTACAAGCTGCAGATCTCGTCTCACCGGCCAGTGACAACTTTTATGCAGGTGTGATTTATTTCGTTCTAGAAAGCTTATTCGACAGAATACCTTGCAGTGGTTTTTATTATTGGTTCCGATTATAGAAAAAGAAGCTCGTTTTGAAAAGGTCAGCAGTGCAATTAATGAAATACTTGGATCAGATTGTCCCTTTTGTGGTATCAATGCCATTGAGTGAGTTTAATGGAAGGATAGCTGTGGTTTCATTGGAGTCACTTGCTTTTTTTCTTGTTTTTGATGTGATTCTAATGATTTTTAGGCTAATTGATAAGCCTTTCTTCACAGATGAAGAGTTCTTAGCAGATCGTGATTCATGGCAGATTGACTAGGAGACTTCTAGAACCATTTTCTACGTTGTGCCAGAGCCAGATTGAAATTGTATAGTGTGGAGATGTCTGTGATATGTGGATACGATGTTGTCGCTTTGCTGTAATTATTTGATAAAAGTATAATTTGAAAATGATTCCTTAAGTTTACAAGTGTCCAGGAGTCTTATTGGTTACAAGTCCACCTTTGCCTCACATTGCCTTTATATCAGCTTAGGAATGAAATTCGAAACATCAAGGTGTTAGCATACTTCAGGAATGTGGCGCTACAAACGCTTATTATAGCGCCGTGAATAGCATGGACGGCATAGGTGCTAGACAGAAACATTGGAAAGGGCTATGGCCGGCAGCAAAATGTTTAGGTGGCTCTCATAGAGTCAGTCCTCTACGAATGAACTAATGGTTCCTGTTTCAGCAGAGTTTCTATGCTGTAATGACCACGTTTTCGCCAACAGTGTCTGTCTCGAATTGGGTTCTGGTACTGGAGTGGTTGGGCTATCACTAGGACGTCTTGGAGCCAAGAAAGTCTTCCTCACAGATTTTCCCAGTGGTGAAGTACGGCTTTTTTCTTTACTGGAAACATAACTACATTCAAATATTGCAGATATTGAGTTTATTACAAGAAAATGTGGAGAAGAATTGTCTATCAAACATCTGTGAGGTGAAAGTGGGTGAATTTTGACGAACTCTGCTCTAAAGACGTCTAGAAAACGCTCATGAAAAATTATACGATATATTTCCACGAGTTCATCACCATAGTTCTAAGCAGTTTTGGCATCTGAGCGACAAAAATTTGAGTCACACTAGTAGGCCAGTATGGGTGTGATGTGAAATATAACAACAATGACGCTCAGATATTTGCAAAACTCCGGACCGGTGAGGTCTGCAGTGGGAATCTAACCCGATATTGCCCTTTCACGGGCTAACGTGTTCGCCACCATACTATGCGGGTTCTTCGTTTCTCCTGTCTCTGAGCTAATTTTCTACCTTAACCTATGCAATCACTTCATATCGATCAAGACTCAACATAAAATTCGTAATTTCTGGGTTTCCGGTGGATATAGATATAGATAGGGCGCTTGTGGCGCATTGGTCGGAGGCGCCCTGCAACACATGTGGAATCGATCCTCGCGCTCATGGCCCACCACGCCTTCCATCCCTCCAGAGTCGGCAAATTGGTGCCGGACTTATCTGGGAGGATAGCAACCCTGGCTCGATACATCGTTAAGCCACCGCGAGTCATTGTAAAGGCCAGATTTGCATTCAATCACCTCCAAACGATGCTTAGTGAAGTTGAATGCATGACGCATCCCGCAGGGATTGATCAACGCTGAGAGCTTTGTACATCTTTTTATAGATATAGATATGGTTTGACAAACTCGTTAACGGGTGATTGATATAGGACCTATAGTTTAAAACGGCCTGAGGGAAACGAGAGACCAAGGACCCGCATAGGGAGGCGGCAAACACGTTAGTGCCCGGAAATGGTGACAGCGGGTTCGATACCCACCGGAGACACCTACAGTCCGGGATTATGCAAATATCTCAATATCAAACGATGCGCTTTTTTAAGGGTCTGGATTGGCAAGATGCTGATAACATAAAGACTGTGGTGGACGAGTTGAAGGAGCTCGACTATCTGATCGCTTCTGATGTCTTCTACGACGTCTGCACTTTTCGTCCTCTGATGACAACAGTGCATACGTTCTTCCAACGATTTCCATTACTGCAGTTCTACTTCAGTTATGCTGAACGGGAGTATGTATTGATTGACGTGTATAGTGAAGACTTTTCTCAAGTATAAAGTAGTTCCACTGTACAAAAACGTGCTACTGTATTTTGTACGTACCTCCCAGCGGTTTACCGTCTCATCGTGGCTGGGAAGTGTTCTTGTGTATCGGGTTGCAATGTACTGCCGGTAATTCATCTCCACAGCAGGTTCTCCTAAGTAAAGAAGGAGTTCGGCGTTTTAGTCATGAAGCCCAGCTAAGAGTGAGCCGATACCACGATCCACCACCGTCGTGGTATCAAACCAGTCGCATAGTGGTAAATCTCCCTCTGATCTATAAGAGCGCCAACTGCTCGTGCTAGTGACGAACTGGGGCAGACTATGACCAGGTTGACTTCAGGAGTCCAGGGAACCACAATAGCTAGGTCAACAAAATTCAGAAAAAATGGAGATTACGTAAGGGCTAGCACAACCAGTGGAGACGGGCCATCCAAATATCCAAGTAAGAACGTACTTTGTATGAGTAAAAGGCAAAAAAAACAGTCGTACTACGTAGTCACATGTTATTGTGTCCTATCAGTGAATCCTTTAATGACGAACCGGTCTATGAGCTTCTATTAATCGATCAATTCTAAAGAATCCCACGAATATTGGTTGACTTTGGAGATAAACTTTTTGCTAAAATACCTTAAGAGCTCAACTAATAGTCGTACCTTACTGTACCTACCGGTACTTACCGCACTTTACTTACGTACTACTCTGTGGAGGTTTCTTCTTTAATTCTTTGCCTTAGTTCTTTAAATTCGTTGTTGTTTTTGTTAGTTTCATGGCTAAGGACTGGGGTCATTGTTTCTGAGAAGTCCAAATTCTTATAGTAGGGTTGCTAAGATCGCGAAGCAGTCACTTTGTTTTTAAGTAAGTGAAATGGATATTTCTGTACCTTGCAATTTTTTCTTCATAATGTCCTCTTTGGTCCTTTTCTGAATACTGAAGGCAGGACTGTGGGTAATACCTACTCGTAGGACTCGGCGACAGATCATTGGTGGTAAAGTTCGTAACAAAGTATTTGATGTTGTACTATCTAGTAACCCTTAGTCACACCTTGGAATCTAGGTACTTGTGTATTTGAAAACTGCAGAAAGGATTTCAATTTCGATACGGTAGTAAGCTCAAGCCACAAAACCGAGTGGGATGGAGTGAGCCACGTTAGGGTTACGGTGGCTGCAAAAGTCTTAGGATTAGGCTCTATAGATCCGATCTTTATCTCAGTTCTCATTGATTAATATCATTTCCTAAAGTGTTCTATGTTTTAGCGACAACTGGTCAATCGAAGACCTCTTATTACTTTATAATCTCGAAGGTCGTCTTGTTCGGAGGAAGGATTGTGACGGGAGTTCAGTACAAATTGGCCTGCTCTTTCGAAAGTCGATGTCGGAAGCGGTGTTTTGTGGTGTGGAAGGGTGGGTTTACGTTTCCATAAGTCATACGTTTTGGTTACTTTGCTGTATCACTTATGTGCCACTATTTAAGAGGTGCGTGTAGCGCAGTGGTCAGAGGCGCCCTGCGATACACGGATCGATCATGGCGCGTCAGGCTCACCAAGCCTTTCTTCCCTCCCGGAGATGCCAAATTGGTACCAGACCTGCCTGAGAGAATAGCAGCAGTTGCTCGATATATCGTTAGGCTACCGCGAGTCTTTGTAAGGGCCAGATATGCATTCATTCACCTCCGACGTTGCTTAATGAAACCGAATGCATGTTGTATTCCTCTGGAATTGATTAACACCGAGAGCTTTATCCTTTATCCTTTTTACTTATAGATAGACTCCTGTATACCAGTGAAATCTTCGCTTATTCACCCCGCGCTAAATAAGCCCAGTGGGGACGGCACGCTCGAGATGCCGTGCATTGAAGGCATCACACCTATCATACTTAATACTCTTTATTCACAACATTTTGTTGCGATAAGTCATCTATTGCCGCTCTCTGTATTCACGTTGTTATCTCACATTAGGGAGATCCATGATCGCGAATGCGCTGCATTTATCGACATTTTCAGCAACTAGAGGAGAAGATAGTTCTTGTATTAAAGCAACTAGTTGAGAAATTACTTTCATTTTTCTATTAACCTCTATCTTTTGGGGAACTTATTTGCTAAGCTTATGGCGGAGTTGCACTGCGAGGCATCATTGGTTAATATTTTGCACTGTTGACTACTGCTGTACTCCTATCTACGTGCAGAACCCACTGGGCTACTCTTGCACAGGATAGGGATAAATGGAGATTTTACTGGGACTAGTTTGAGTCACTCGATTATCAACGAGTGAGCAGCTAATACTGGTGATAACGTACTTCGTTTATCTGTAGGAACTTTAAGTGAAACCGAGAGTGAATGGGTGGTAGAGGTATTTCTGCTTCACTCCCACTACTTTGCGTTTAATTGGTAGTAGAAAACTGTTTAGCCCAAATTTCTTCAGAGGTGCGTCAGAATCAAAACTGGTGTTTGTGAGCTCTTCTGGTGAAACTCTATGCGAGTCAAATTTTCATGGAACAAACTATAACTTGCATGGTATCGAGAAAACTGCGTCCGATATCGCTACCTGGGTACGAGGCGTTGCAAAAGAGGCCAACATATCGTTGCCTCTAAAGGGACTCGTAAGCTTTTTCTAGTTTATCTGAATACATCCGAAGACTTGGGTGCGTGTAGCGCAGTGGTTGGAGGCGCCCTTCAATACACATGGGGTTGATCCCCGCACACCAGGCTCACCAAGCCTTCCTTCCGGAGTCGGCAAATTGCTACCAGACTTGCTGGGAGGATATAAACACTGGCTGTATACATCGGTAGGCCACCGCGAGTTATTGCAGAAGCCAGATAGGTATTTGATCACCTCAAACAATAAAGGAAATCGAATGCGTGGTGCACCACTCAAGGATTGATCAACGTGGAGAGCTTTATCTTTTATCCTTTATTCTAAGACTTGAGCACTGTTCTTGATCGAACGTCTACCAAAGAGACCGGACAGAATTAGAATTTTCTTTCGCGACATGCATTTATATTTGGATCAATATTTTCACATTCCATGTATATCTGTTATTCCTGGAACGTACCACTTACGTCTCATTTTGTGTAAAATCGAGTGGGATTTCACAGGGACTTGGTCTTTCTGGAGCTGAAGGAGCACGTGACAATTCACGTTTTGTAATCTACATCGAGGCGAACCATGGAGATCTGGCTGAGCACGTCTTTGTAACATCGGATACAGTGGCTGCGGTCGCTGCAGCGTTTGAGCATGGTGAGATGGTAGTTAAATTGGCAGAATTTTACAATATATATATGTTTATGTTTTATTTTCTAATGCCGCAATAACCATATTTCCTATTGAGTTCAGCAACAGGTTCGTAGATTTTTTGCATGAGGTAGAAAGTGAGATGTTAAATTTCTTTCCTATTTTGCCTATCTTACCAACGGTACACTGCCTCATCGTGGCTGTGACATGTTCCTGGGTATCGGCTTACGATGTACAGCGGGGGATTCATCCCCTTGGTAGGGTCTCCCAAGCTGAGAAGGAGTCAAGCGTATCCATCGGAAACCCAGCTAAGACTTAACTAGTATCAGGATCCGTCTCCGTCTTGGCACAGAACTAGTCGCATGATGGCAAATCTCCCTCTGATCCCCAAGGGCAGCGACTTCCTGGGGTTGTGACGACCTGGGGCAGACTTTGGCCAGGCTGACCTCGAGTCTTCAGGGAATTACAATAGCTAGTCCAGCAAAACTCCGAAAAAGTGGAAATTATGCTGAGGCTTGCACAACCAGTGAAGGCGAGGCATCCAATTATCCAAGTGTTCTGCCTATCAATTTGCTCTTCGCCTTTCGATGAAGACGATGGCATCTTAGTTTAGGGAAACTGAACAGTATTCAGTGTAAAAGTAAGTGATCACTGTAGTTTATTGTGCTCATTTCTCTTCAGGTGGAGTCATACTGGTAGCGGGAACAGGTTCATCATGTCGTGTCTTACTTGCCGATGGTCACGTTTTCGGTGTTGGCGGATGGGGTCACCAAATCGGGGATGGCGGCAGTGGGTTTTGGATTGCAATGAGGTGATTTTCACATTGTAATGATATTCCGTCCTATACGGCATCTTTTCTTAAGCCTAGACTTCTATAACACTTAGCCTTACCATTTTTTGCGTTTTCGGCGCCTCGAAGAGTATTCGTGCTTGTCAAAATACGATGTTGATTTGTACTATACACTATTAATCCGGCTCGTTGGGTTGCTAAAGTTGAGGGGAAGTTCGACGTTTCAACTCAACTGACAATGAATCATAACCTCGAACCTTTACGATTTGGAAAGAATTACTCGAGATGTGGTAGACCTCCGTCCGATCCACAAATACGAGCAAGCTCATGTGATGACCACTTGTGGAAGGTGCTATACGGCTCTCTTTAGATCCTAGAGAAAACCCTTACTCACCTTGTAATGTATCAATGACATAGAAGTTGTACTGAAGCCAGCATGCTAATTCATTAAGGCAGGTCCTGTTTGTAGTACAAGTGTTCAAGTAATTCGTACAACAAAACCCGTTGTTAGCCTTTATTTACTGCCTACTACTATTTTTCACGGCAGTGTATTATGTGAGATACAACCGCAGTGATACTGAGATATTTTCAAAACTCCTGACCGCAGGGTGGAGAACGAACGCTATTACCCTGTTCGTGGGTTAACGCATTTACCACTGCACTATGCGAGTCCATCGTTTCCTTTCTATTAGTTACTTTTCTATCTACCAGTGCCATAAGCAATCACTCGTCAACGGGATTGATCTAGGGAACCAAATCGGCATTGAACCCAGTTAAACTGAGGTTGTAGCTGGAGTCACTGAAGACCCATTGTTTTCTATGTTTTCGGTAATAGCGTGTGGATGTTGAAGGGCAATACGAATGGTATTCGATGAAGACGACGGCATGGAAATACCGCATCATCCCACACAAAGGATTCGAGATCTACTGCTGCAGGTAGATCTTTACAGCGTTTCTTATGTTCTTTTCCCTGCTAAACCTTTGATTATCTTGTTATTGCAGCATTTCGAAATTGGTGACAAAGTCGATATACTGGAACACCTATACAACAAATTTGAGAAGTCTCACATTGCCTCGTTCACAAAGAAACTAGCCGAAAGTGAGGACGTTTACCCCCCTCACTGACTACTTCCATCATTCATAATGAAGAATCACAGCTGGAAAGTTCGAGTTAGTCTTTTAGATACTGCGGATCCAGCAATAAATTTGCTATTTCATGACGCTGGAGTAATCCTAGGGAAGCATTTTGTTGTGGCTGCCGGTCATCTTCCTAGTGTGGGTTTCCTTAATCCCACATAAAGCTCCTTGTGGAGAACGATTTTTATTTCAGGAATATCGTTCTGAGATTAATCTGATCTTGGTGGGATCAGTATTTCTGTCGTGGAACTCGATCAAAAACGGTATCATTAATCGTTCTGTTGAAAAGTTGTTATAGATGAGTCCTACAAGTCTTAGTAGCTGGTCTACTTCCTGAAGCGTGACGTGGTTACACTTATGGCTTATCTCTGTAATCTCGTAAACTGCTAATAAAATTAGTACTTAACTATTTATTTGCTGCCTACAATTTTCTAGGCAGCGTATTATGTGAAATACAGCCGTAATGACGCTGAGATTTTTGTAAAATTCCCCACCGAAGGTGTCTACGGTGGGGATCGAATTCGTTGTTACCCTTTTCGAGGGTTGAAGCGTCCAACACCACACCATGCGGGTCCTTTGTTTCGCCTTTCTGCTAGTCGTGTTTTAACCTGTAGGTGCTATCAGCAATCAGCCGTCAACAGCATTGATGTGATATTGTCGATGGTGTAGTGGTGAACACGTTAGCCGCCGGGAAGGTTAGTAGCGGATTCGATCCTCATCGGAGGGACTTGCGGTCCGGAGTTCTGAAAATATCTCAACATCATTATGGTTGTATTCCACAAAATTAGCATTTTTAGGTCCTTGTCAGGCATCTACATTTTTAACTGTGTGAAATTTGTCACTTTCCATACTTTTGGGCTAACTCTGACCTTTTCACTTCAGAGATACGGAGTGCAGAATGTCCTTAACCCTTCTCTTTTACAGGATTTATTCACGCAGTACAAGGTTCTTGGATACCACGGGTTCACTTGTATCGTCCTACGGGATCTAGTGCTATCGGAGCTGCTCTATTGGTAGCAAACAAAGCCGGTTTTGATATTCCACATCCAAAGAATTGCGAACACATGGAAACTATTGAATTCTACTAGTGGTACCATCCATGAAATTTCTTTGATGCCGTCCATTTTTTATTTCTTTCCTTTAATTTAAGTGTTAATTTCGTTGCTCTAAGCTGAATGTGTCTTAAACAAGGATGAATTTTAATAAACGATATTTATCCCTAAAATTGAACAGTTCTCTGAAATCGAATATCCAATCCGAAAAGGAAAACGCATCATCGATATTATTGGTGACTTTCAGGTGATATACTTATGTGTGGCGCGTGTAGTGCTGTGGTCGGAGACGTATTGCAATACACGTGGAATCGATCCCCGCGTCCCAGGCCCACCAAGTCCTCCATCTCTCGGTGCTCAGCAAATTGGTATCAGACTTGTCTGGGGATGGCGACATTGGCTCGATACCTCAGTAAGTCACCGAGAGTCGTAAGCGCTAGATGTACATTAAGGCACCTCCGACAGTGATCAAATGCACGGCGCATCCCTCAGGATTGATCAACGTCGAGTGTTTTATTCCTTATCCTTTTTATGCTTATATAGTTGCTTACTTGTCTTCGATGTCAAAAACATTAACAAACAGCTGAGTTCCCAAGCGACGAGTCTCCAGTTGCTAGCTGACTTCGACTTTCGCAGGATGGCCTTTCTAACAGATAGTTGAAGCAGATCTCTAGAATTGGATGTGACTTTCTCCTGGGCATTGGGCTTCTCGAAGACAACGAATTTCCATCTTAGATAACTGTCCCCTTGAAGTGTAAACACTCTTAGAGACGAGTAATGGACCACTGTGACTATTTTACATGGACATGGTAGACCATTCTTTATCCTTCACTTTTATGGTACACCAACTCACAGTGTTTGGATGTTGAGCTTTTTGGGTTAAGATCTTCGATACTGACAGGTCAAAACAAGTGGTAGTGCATTAAACGACCCAGCTTCCAAAAGATAAGCCATGCATTTTATTCCATTCTTAGTAGCGCAGAGATTAACGAGTGCACATTTTGCTCGTGCAGCTACTTGCAGTTCATTTTCAACTGGTAGCCCAGAAATTTTTAGACCTAGGAGTTAGGAGTTCTCACAGAGTAACCCTGTGTTCTCTATTTCCACTTCCTTCGTTAAGAGGGGGAAAGTTACATGGTGAAACTTCATCGCGATGTTGTGCACTACGTACTTTTGCGTCCAATGTGACCAGCATGAACATAGCAACTACTGGTTCTAATCTACGCTATGAACTATCGTGTTATGTTCTTCAAACATTCCTTTCATTCTATCGTATGTTTCGAGAATATGAGGATAAACATGGTGTGTGTGGTTATTAGCGGCTGGAAATGTTGGAGAAATGCCCATCAAGTCATAAAACGAGTAGGTTATACAGCGGGTTATATAAAGTACTACAGGGAGGGAATAGGCAGTGGAAAGTAGCATATGAAGTAGATCTACGACTTTCAACCGATTGAGAATGTATAATTCTTCTTCCTCTTCTTTCCTTCTTGTTCATTTCCTCTCATCATCTTGTGTCGGATATTTTTGCCACCTATTACCTTCCACATATGGTTATGAGATGTATTTATGTACACATGTTCTTATGAACTACCCTTGTTTGGCTGACCCGAGGTTGGTCTAGATGTTCTTGTTGTTGTTGTGAGACTAATGAGACTCATCATCTCCCGTGAACAACACAGTGGTTCAGCAGCACGGCTCTGAAGAAGACAAAGTCGCCAAGACGTCAGCCACTGAACAACAACAGCAACAGCATCAACGGAGTTTCACTCGTAACAGCACAGCTTTAAGGAAGGCGAAGTCGTCGAAACATCAGGCATCGGACAACGACGGCAACAGCAACAGCAACAACGACAACAACAATAGGAACAACAATAAGACATCTTTACCAACTTCGCGTCAGCTAAACAAAGGCAGTTCGTAAAAAGATAGATGTAGATATATCGAATATTTATGTCGAGGTTTATAGAGAGTGGGTCATTTCACTTATGAGATGGTATTTCCTTTGAAACCTGGAAGTTATAAACGATCCCACGAGAGTAGTAAGCAAACGTATGACATGTGCAGTGCGGCAGAAGAAAACGTCCCTAGTCAACCAGGTAAGTTTCTTTTCCCTTCCTTAGTTGTGAGAATCTTGACTTGTTTCCGGAAGGCGTCAAAGATTTCAATATGGAAATATTTAGCAGTGAAACGTAAGCGTTTCTTTGACTTTGAAGCTCATCCACGACGCAAAATCGCCATACAGTTTCTCTACTATGGTTGGGAATTCGACGGTTTGGTACAGCAGGCGAATACTGAGAACACAGTAGAAAAGGTAAGTAGTTTCCAATTCTTAACCAAGGTTATATCAGATCCAAGGTTCCATTAGATCTCAGGTTCCATCAGGTCTTTGAAGTCTACTGCGAGCTTTATCATCATATTTCTAGCACTTGATGGACGCTTTGTTGAAAACAAAACTCATTTTTGATGAGAAAAACTGCGACTTTTCACGATGTGGACGGACTGATAAAGGTGTATCAGCCTTTAAGCAAGTTGCAGCTCTCGTGGTGAGGTATAATACTTGTTTTTTTCTCTTTAGGCTTTAGTTCTTTGCAGTTTTCTTTGAGGACACTAACTGTAGATGGCCCATATTTTTTTGCTAATTTACAGATCGGCAGATGTAAATGGCAAATTTGTGTTTTGGCATGATGATGCTGACAAGTCTGTCATTGAAAATTATCCAGAAAAGGAAGAATTATCTTATTTGAAAATGTTGAATGGTGTGTTGCCAAGCAGCGTAAGGGTTATGGCGTGAGTTTTCTTTCAAAGAATTGAGGATTAGGGGTGGAACTGTCGTCAATTGAGGTTGATCTCAGATGTATTAGAAAAGAATTGAAAAATAGTAGTAGAACTGATCAATATATATTCTTCTCTTGATAAGCCTACACAGGGTTGATAACTAAATAATCTTTATTTTCGGTTGACGTTTTGACGTCTGTCTTCATCAGAGCCGATGATCGGAATCCGTGGTCAACAGTCGTAGAGAAAAGACTGGTTCTGATGAAGACGTAGACATCGAAGCATTATCCGAAAATAAAGATTATTTATCAATCTCGAGTAGGCTTACCAAAGGAAGAAGACGTATTGGTTAGTCATACCTAGGTCAAAGGTAAGTCGGTTTTGAAATATAGTAGTAAAACTATCTTTTAATAGTTCCCAGGATCGACTTTCCATTAAACTCGGCATTGGAATATGAATGTGTCGTTTTCTTGTTCAGCAATCGCGAGGGTTTTAAACAGCATACATTTACTTCCATAGAAGAACACAATACAATACAACGCTAGCTGACCTTTCGGCAGAATCGCCTTCTTCAGAGCCTGGAAGGGTATACTGATATACAATCTACTAGGCCAAACGCTTCAATAACACTTAAAAAGGACGAAGAACTGTCCGGTAATTACATAATCAACAACTTCTTGGAAAACCCACCGCTTTTTCGTGACTTTCAATGAGGAAGCTTAGAACAGCTGATTATAGTCGCATATGGTTGATGACTGCACCATCGCATATCAAAAATTTTTGCGAACATGAGGGGTCAGGCCGCGTTTGACCTCTGGGCATTCCTCCCTGATATTCATTATAGGGTTTTATCCAAAAAACCTCAAGAAGTTTTCGCGCTGGTGTTTTAATCTCCTGTGAAAGGATATTGAATTTACTTCCAAATTGTCTCCGTTATGCTTTTGTATCCTATGCGTGCCTAGTGGGATGCTTCGTCTTAGTTTTCGTTTGCCATCTAGGTGTTCTTTTATACGGATACACAAAGGTCTGCCTGTTTCGCCAATATATTCATCTCCGCAATTATTACAAGAGATCAGGTATATCGTACCTGAACTCATGCATTCACCGTCCCTGCCTTAAGTGCAAATTACGCAATTTGTTGTTTCACACAGACGGTCATACAGGCGGGTGCGAACTAATTGGCGACGTAGAGTAGCCGGTGGTATTTCAACTATCGCTGCCGATTCCTCTAGACCTGCCCTTCTTAAGCATCGTTTTATAGCTGCGCTTACTTCATCGCTTATAAAAGGCAACATGAACGGGACTTTCTTTTGGCCAAGTGTTTCGCGTGGGCGCGTCGTTCTCCTTGTAAACTTATCTCGTGGGGTTACTATTTCGTAGCCATTGGAGATGGCTATTTGCCGAGCCAAGTCGCGCGACTCTTCCTTTAGTTCCCTGGTAGTGCACACAGAGGTGGCTATTCGAAACATGTTTCTCACAATCGCCTTCTTTGTGTGTGAAGGGTGGGAAGAAAGGAAATGAACAAGAATGTTCTTGTTACTTGGATTTCGATACCACTTTGTCAGGTAACCGCTACTTGATAGGTTTATTTGGACGTCCAAAAACGGAAGCCAGTTTTTTCTCGGTTTCTCCCGGATGAACTTTACGTACTGGGACTGCTCGTTCAATAATTCAAAGCATTTGTCAATCTCTTACTGCGTAGAGAAGACGACAAAACAATCATCTACATATCTGCAGTAGAGTAGTGGCCGGAGATCGAGAACGGGGGCTTCTATCTTAGACATAAACACAATGGCCAGGCTTGGTGCCAATCGCTGTCCCATTGCCAACCCCCTTATTTGTGCGAAATATTTCCCAGACCATCTGAAAACCGAGCAGTTTAGGCATTCCTTTAAGAGAGCCATTAGTTGCTGGATGGACAAGCCATGCATGTTTATTCTTCCTTCATGTTCAACAAGAAGTTCGAAGATGGCTTGCATAGCGGAGTCATTTGGCACGTTGGTGTACAGTGCGGTAACGTCGAAAGACTCCATCACGTACGCGTTATTAGGAGACGCGTTACGTAGTCGTTCCAGGAACATTTGGGTGTTTGTGAGGTGAGCTGGAATGTGGTTAAGCAACTGTGTAAGTATCAGGCTTAAAAACCAGGTTATTCTATCCGTTGGCCTGTCTACACAGCTGATTATCGGTCTAACTTTAATTGATGACGGATTGGTTGACGCATGATAATCAGGTGAAACCAACTTATGTGTTTTACTAAGTAGGTATAGGACGGGACATGTTGGTCTATCGATTTTAAAGTGCGAAATAACCGATGATTTTAAACCTGCTGCCTTTGCCACGCTGACCCGTTGATTGTTTAGCTTTCGGCATTGACTTTTATATTCCTTTTCAGAGGATGGGTGATAGAGGGTAGCATCACTAAAATGTTCTTTTGTTACCTCAACATCCAGCTGGCGAGGAATAACTACGAACTCTCCCCCCTTATCACTAACAGACAATCTTATTGTTTTCGAGTTTATTAATTCTCTAATTTCCCGCATGCAACATTTTTGTGCGGCTGTAAGGTTAGAGATAAACTTTCTATGGCGGTAGTGATCATGGTTTTTGAGAACGCCGTCCGAAAACACGCGGAATTTTATGTCAACTCCATCGTTAGGGTCCTGCTGTCTAATGAACGTTTTTGGGAAAGGAGATGGTGGTAGTGTCGCTCCATCTTGATTTTTATCTCAGGTACGATATACCTGATCTCTTGTAATAATTGCGGAGATGAATATACTGGCGAAACGGGCAGGCCTTTGTGTATCCGTATAAAAGAACACCTAGATAGCAAACGAAAACTAAGACGAAGCACCCCACTAGGCAAGCATAGGATACAAAAGCATAGCGGAGATGATTTTGAAGTAAAAGTCAATATCCTTGCACAGGAGACTAAAACACCAGCGCGAAAACTCCTTGAGGGTTTTTGGACCAATGCCAAAAACCCTACAATGAATAGCAGGGACGAATGCCCAGAGGTTATACGCGACCTGATCCCGTATGTTCCCATCGATTTTTGATGTGGGATGGTGCTGTCGTCAACAACATGCGACTATAATCAGCTGTTCTAAACTTCCTCATTGGAAGTCACGGAAAAGCGGTGGTTTTTTCCAAGAAGTTGTTGATTATGTAATTACCGGAGAGTTTTTCGTCTTTTTGTAAGTGTTATTGAAGCGTTTGGCCTAATAGATTGTATATCAGTATACCCTTCCAGGCTCTGAAGAAAGCGATACTGCCGAAACGTCAGGTAGCGTTGTATTGTATTGTTTTTCTATGGAAGTAAATGTATGCTGTTTAAAAACCTCGCGTTTGCTGAACAAGAAAACTATTTTTCTCAACTATGATTGATCTCACGCAGGTGTGCCAGATTTCGAGGTTATCCATTTGTTTTCACAGACAATGAAATTCCCTCATTACATTCCTTCCGTTTTTTTTTTGAGTTATCTTTGAATAGTCAACGTGTCACTAATTCGCAATTATGTAGATTTTCTGGGTCTTCTCCTGTTTCCTTCTGGCTAAACCAATATTCTCGATTCCTTGAGTGAGGCCACTATGCTTTTATTTACATTATTCGAAAATAACTTTTAGATGGGCACCAGTACCTCGAGACTTTTCTGCAAGACATGCGTGTAATATGCGGGTGTACAAATATAGTCTACCCAGGGCCAATTTGAACCTCGAGGTACTATATTCTTGCTTTTCGAACCCTCATTCGGTGTATCTAGTGCGTTTCCGTACCTAGATTTTTTGTTAAGGTTATGCGAGAAGCGTGCAATTTGCTTGTAGGAACGCATGATTTTAGAAATTTCTGTCAGGTACTTCTTTCTTTCCAAAAGTTAGGTTTTTTCTCGTGTGCTTATAAACATAGAGTATTATTTAATACTTTCGCGACAAATGACATCTATAGGTGCTATAATGGTTTCGCATGGGTGGCCGGTATGAGACCTTTACGTCTCATTTTCTCTCCGGTCGTTAATTTTAACAGATAAAACTATTTTCGGATAATTTTTGTTATCGGTTAACTGCTTGTATTGGGTGTTAGCCGGGAAAATCTCTATTCTGCACTTAGAAATGTACAAAAAGCTTAACCATTTGAGTACTATCGATATACTATGGATATACTCTACATGTATCTAACCTATACATATACAACAGACTCGTGTAGCGCAGTGGTAGGAGGCTCTGCAGTACGCATGGGATCGGTCCTACGTCCCAGACTCACCAAGCTCTCCATCGCTCTGGGCTCAGCAAATTGGTACTAGAGCTGTCTAGTTGGATCACAGCACTGTCTTGATACAACGGCAGGCCACCGTAAGTCATTATATAGGCCTGATATACATTCTATCGCCTCCAACGATGCTTGATGAAGTAGAAAGCTTGACACATCGCTCAGGGAGTCATCAACGCGGAGAGCTTTATTTTTTATCTTTTTTTGTACATTTACAAAGCTGTTTCAATTCTAACTGTTGTAGTAAGTGAAATCAATGATGTAGATTATACGGGTACAAAAAATACTGAAATTGAAATCCATAGGTTGCAAAACACTTCCAAATGCTGATAGTAGTGTGTTTGAATGATGTATCATAGTAACATATAATATTATTTATGACCACAGCACGATAGAGAGGTGCATTTTCTACAATCCTTTCATATTTATAACCCATGGAGCATTCGAGTTAACAAAGAAGTAACTGTTTATCTAGAAAGGTCAGCAGGTCCATTATGATTGAAATTTGACCGTCCACCAGTCCGCGTCAAACCTGAGAAACAGTTTTGGTGGGAGTGTTAGAACGTAAGACGTCACTAAGCTCGTCGAGAATTATCACACTGCGGCTGCATTAGGATAGGGTTGAGGATAGAGCTTTCGGCGTTGATCAGTCTCTGAAGGATGCGTCGTGTCTTCAACTTCATGAAGCATTGTTGGAGGTGACTGAATGGGTATTTAGCCGTTACAGTGACTTGCAGTGGCTTACCGATATATCGCGCTAGTGCTGCTATCCTCCCAGACATGTCTGGTGGCAATTTGCTGACCCCGGAAGGATAAAAGTCGTGGTGACCCACGGGTGTGAGGACTGATCCGGTGTGTATTACAGGGCGCCTCCGACCACTGCGCTACATGCGCCCATAACTTATTTATAGTGAATTACAAATTGTATTGGTAAAGCAGCTGAAAGTATCGAGTAATAGCGCTACCAACTTCTATGCAGCACTGCTCATTCTACACTGCAATGGTGTTCGAATTATTTTCGAAGAATGAAAGAAAGCAAACATCCGATAACGCCGTCTGATAATAATTTTGATCACATAGAGAAGTAAACTTTAACTGTGAGCTGGATTATAACGCTTTATTATCGTGGTAATCTTATAGTAGGAAAGAGAGTTGTTAAAAGTTGGTGAAGCAGCGAGTAAGTTTGCTTCTATTCTTGGTCTTGGTGTTCTATTTCACTGCGGTGGAGTTTATCATTGGGTTGTGGATATTTTAGACCACGTAGCACCAAAAGAAGAAAATAAGCAAAGATGCCAAAATCAATAAGATCAGGGTATTTAGAATCTGTTTTAATACTTTGTGTTGATTTTATTCATTCACTTTTCACAGTACTTTTAAGGTTTAGGTGGATATGAACGAGAAGCGCGTTAATATGTCTTTTGTTCGTGAACTATTTGAAGTTTCTATAGAGCCGATATCCGCAAAGTGCGTGGTTTGTCTCTGTTTTTTTTTTCCATTTGAAAAACTTGAGTAATAAATTAGTTCACTAGCTTAACAAGAGCTAACTGGTTTTTTGTCATCTTTTCAGAACTCTTGTCAACAGATCACTATCATTTCGTCATGGCATCCTGGTGGTTTAATGCTCTTTCATAGCAACTCTGGCTTAAAAACAGAGAATCCCACGATATCCGTATCGTATTCATCCATTGTTAAATGCATACCCTATGGTGATGGCGGTTTAAGGTTTAAGTTTTTAAGGATTTGAGAGCGTTAGAACTCTAAAGCTTTATACCCATTGATGGTGGTGCTTTAGGGTTTACTGTTTTTGTTGTTTTTTTAGAGTCCAGCAGGAGGTTGTTGAAACCATATTTACTGGACAAAGGCTTACATTTCAGCGGATTTCGCTGGAACCTGGAAACGTCAAGCATGCATAGCAGGCAATCTATTCAGTCAGATATTTTCGCAATCGGGGCAAAGAAAATCAAAACCTAAATTCCTTTCACACGGGAGCGAGTTTATTTTAAACAACAACGTTTTTTAGGTCTTCCATGTACTAGTAGAGACTAGCCGCATAGAGTTTACATGGGTGAAGAATGTCCTTGGCTCACGTCAAAACATCGGGTTGACGTCACGTGTCATTAAGAGGCACTTCTGCTATCCGTCTCTGGATTTTTAGAATTTATTCAAACTGCCTCAAGAGTTTCACATGCCGAACTTTCTGATCCTCTTTTTTTGCATGGGTAGCGACTTTTGTTTCAAATTTTACCGCTTTACGCCGTTGTACCCTATGACCGCGTAGTGGAATATTTCGTTCGACTTTAATTTCCCCAATTAGGCACTATTTCATAGGGACACAGAATTGTGTATCCGTTTCAGCAATATATTCGTCCCCACATGCTGTAAAAGAGATCAGGAACACCGTTACCGAACTCATCCAATAGTCGTTTCTACCATTGCGACAAATTAGGCAATTTGGCGTATAGCATAGACGGTAAAACAAATGGTTACAAACTAACTTGTGTTTTAGAATGTTCGGTAGTATCTCAATCACTGCTACTCAATTATCTGGACCACACCTTTTTAAGCATCGTTTTCTAGCTGTGTTTACTTCATGGGAGATCAAAGGGTGTTTTCAACGGGACCTTTCTTTGGTCGGATCTTGTTGTAGTGGTTGGAAATGGCTATTTTTCGCACCATATTTAGAGATTCCTCTTTTTACTTTCCTCCTGTGCACACGTTGGTGGCTGTTCGAAGCACCTTATTTGTGTGTGAAGAGTGGAAAGTGAGGTAGTGAGCCAGTATTTTTTTCTCTCTGTTTTTTCGATTTCGTTCCACTTTGTGATGCAATCGTTTTCGGATAAGTTAATTTTAACGTTAAAGAATTGTAGCAAGTTTCTTTTGGTTTCGCTCGAGTGAATCCCATGCTCTCGATTGTTAGTTCAACAGCTCAAAACATATGTCATCCCCTCTTCTGTGCAGCAGGTGACAAAATAGTCGTCGAAATATCTATGGTAGAGCAGTGACAGGAAACCGAAAGTCAAGGGTTCTCTAGATATGAACGCAATACAAAGTCTTTCCTATTGAGATGATGGGCAGCAAAGGAAGCCATCCTTGAGATGTTTTTTCTTAACTTAAACATCTAACCAACGAGTAATTATGACAGACTCTGTATCTTTATCACAAACTGTTAGTACAATTTTCATCAATTTTATGAGCTTTCGAACCTACCACATACTTCATTTTTGTGTTGCTATGACGTTGGAGCCAAGCATTTTTTCATAATAATGATTAAGGATTTTGAGAGTTTTCTCTGGAATGTGCGAAAGGTTGTCAACTTCGTCGTTCGTCGATAAACTATGTGTACATAACCACTTTGATGCTGAAATATGACGCTCCGTACCGCAAGTATCTACGGTGTGGAGCGAACGCGCTGTTACCCTTTCCGGGGGCTAACACGTTCACCACGTTATGCGTGACCTTCGTTTCGTCTTGCTCTTGGCCAGTTTTTTATCTACCAGTGCCATCAGCAATCACCTGTCAACGGGATTGATGTGAGCAGCCCAGATCTGCAATGAACTGGGAATTGAAACTAGAAGAAAAAATCTGGTCAAATCGGAATGGTAGTCATATTTTGCGTGCAGTTAAGTATTCCGTTGGCTCGAATAAAAAATTAGTATCTTCATGTGGTTTTGCTGGGAACGTTATTATATAGAGCAGTTGTTGCATATTTTTTTTTCAACTTTGAGTATTTTAGCCTTTGAAAATATTGCGGAGTAGTTTTCATACTGTAGTTCCAGTCATATTTTATTGAATATTACTTGGTCATATATTATTATAGTATATAAGGAATATTCTTCAGTGAGTCGTTTTCTGGTTCATCACGGAACGAATTGGTAGAATTAACTATCCAAGGGAGTGGTTTTTTATGGCATATGATCCGGTACATTGTAATGGTACTTCATGAAATCGGTCAAGGAAATGAAAAACCCGAGGTGAGTTTTTTTCCCGTCTGGTATTATTTGGATACATCGATACTTTTATGACCCGTCTTCATTGGTTATACGGGCCTCAGCTTAACTCCAACTTTTTATGAGTTTTGCTGCTTTAGCTATTGTGGTTCCCTAGAGTCCCGAGATTAGTCTAGCCAAAGTCTGCCCCAGGTCGCCGCTATCACAGGCAGTCGCCGTCCTTGTGGATCAGAGAAAGATTTGCCACCATGTGAATAATTGGTGGATCCTAGTGTTGGTTCACGCTTAGCTGGGCTTCCTGACGGAAACGCCGGCCTCCTCAGCTTAACAGACCCTGCTAGGGGATGGTTCCCGTCGCTGTACATCGAAGTCAGAGGCCCAGAAACACCTACCAGCCTCAATGAAGCTGTAGGTCGTTGGGAGACCATGTTGTATTAGCATATTTTGTACAGAGTGTTATATTTTGTCGTTCACTTTCAGCTTATTTCGGATTTACTTGATGTTGTTAAAACGCCATCTCGTCCGCACTATGCATTGGCGGCTGCAACTCCTCTTTGTCTGTATGAGTGCAGGTAATTTTTGCTGCCTATAGTTTTTTTTCCTTTGGTAGTAACTTTGGATTTTCTAATACGTTTAGGTTCGACTCAGCACATTTAGAGTGGATTTATGATGATTTTACATTAGGAAAAACTATTTCTTCTCTTCAATGCAAATTGGCTGATTTGCAGACAAGGTATTCAAAACGATGGTTTTTCAGGAACATTTGCCATCAATGCTGATGATCGTCCCAGCTGATTCTGTTAAACTTTTTGTATCCTTGGATCACTTTGATTGTTTTTTTGTTACAGAGCAAGGATTGTTGAAAATATGCTCAACGGAATTATTGAAACACCTTTGGCATCGCATATGGATCTCGATAAGGGACTTTTACAATTCACACAGGTAATATTTTGCTAGGGTTCACTTACCCAGGTTTTGTTTACGTTCTTTACTCAAACTTAATAAATAGTAGAGTTTTCTTACATTGAAATGGGTTGAGGATCGTCCATTACCATCTCGATATATCAAATTCGCCGAAAGAAAGACATGTGACAGTGTCGAACAGAAACGAGAGAAACTTGAAAAGAAGAGAGAAGCGAACGGTGACAAGGGTATGATTGCTTTTCCCGCCATTTATTACCATTTCTGTCACCATGTATTTTTCAGGATTATGAATTGATTTCCACGTGTGAACAGTCAATTTTTTTGTTTTCATAGTTTTTATCTCTTATTTTTAAGATATTCTGTATCTTCGTTTAAGGTGGCTAACTGGTTCGTTTTATTTCTGCTGTATGGGAGTTGTTCAGTTAGTATTTTTGATTACTCCTTTGGTATTCGTCTTATTGTCTCGTCAGTAAAATGTTTTGTCTCTGTTTCCATACACTCCTATTTCGTGTCATTGTTATTGTTTAAGTTAGGTAGAAAACTTGCTGAGACGAACGCACAACAAGAGCCTCCGTGGTAAAGTGTGTAATACGCGAGCCCGCGGAAAGCGTAGTAGTGGTTCAATCTGGCCGGGGTTCAAGTTTTGCGAATATTTCAACATCTTGTGGTTGTTATTGTTTGTTATTATTGAAACTGTTCTAGAAATTTTTCTATCACTTGGCTTGATTTTTATTTTCTGCGCCAAAGGTCGGCAACCATCCTTTCTCTGTCGTTTTTTAAAGTCTTTTACGTTTGTAGGAATTCGGGGTTCTAGATGTCTAGTCGAAAGTTGAAGGTTGTTGGATTTAAGAAGGATTTCTTAGATTGTGATGGTGAGTGCTAGCGTTTCGAATAGCGTATTTAATCTTTAACGTATTTTTATCCTTTAAGTTGACTCCGACTATAAAGGTTTCTTTGGTGATATGGATGCTATGTATTTCAAGTCGAAATCCAGTGATTGGTGGGCTGCCCTTCGGTCCGAACCAGATGAATCAAAGTGGTCCACTATGCTTTCTCAGGTTCATTTACGTCATGTTTTACTCATTTTTTACAGTAAAATATTTACAAAAAGCTGGAACACTCTCCCATTCAACTTCAGTTTTTAAATGTTGATTTTTCGGTTTTAAAGATGTGCTCGCGGCCATTTGCGAGACATCTTTCACTTGTTTTACGTCTGACCTTGTCCCCTCTCTGGTGACTTGACCGTACACAAATGTGCTCTCCTTTTGTCTTCATTTTGAGCCAAAGTTTTCCAGTATTTCATTCAACTTCGCTCACTCAAAAGGTACCAACAGCGCCAGTGTTCGATCACCTTTCCTATAAGTTATTTTTTGACAGCACCACGACAGTTAAACCGCTCTGGCTGCTGCATCTATTTGACGCCCAATTTTTTGCTTCACGATGTAAATTGCTACTAACTGATGTGAGCCCATTTGCCTTCGGAATAATTCAAATTCTTGTACGTGGTAAAGAAGAAAAGTTTCAATGATGCTGAGATATTTGCAGAATTCTGAATCGCAGGCGTCTGTGGTGGGGAACGAACGCGCTACTGTCATTTCCGGGGAGTAACGCGTTCACCACCACACCATGCGGGTCATTCGTTTCGCATGTCTCTCAGTTCTACCTATCGATCTTTGCCACAGCAATCATCCATTAGCGGGTACACCTGCGGAGTTTTGCGATTATCTCAGCATCATTGAAGTTATATTTCAATATACTCTGCCATTAAAAAGAGTAGGCAGTAAATAAAACGGTTAAGATTGTGAAAAAAGTTTTTTGTTCACGGAGCAGTTATAGTTCTAACACCATCCTCTGTCATAGCAGCTTTTGAGTTTTTCTTTTCATTTTTTAAGTTTTACATGGCCCATCGTCACGTCTAGTGTACTAATCTCAGCATTTTTTGCATCTGATAGGTTTTCCTCGCATTTGACTTCCACAAACGCCTTCGAACATTCCAAGTGTTCTTTCAGTTGTTGCTTGAAGGTTTCCTCTTCTTTATAGATGTGTACAATTTTGTAGTTGGCCGAGCTGAAAGGTTTCCAAGTGGATTGGAGAGGAGCGGTAACCACAGCACTACCCTCGTGTTTAGAGTTATTTTGACTAAACTCTTCTAACTAATGCAAGATTTGTTTTCTGTTTGTGAAACATTTCTGGACAATTCACTGAATATTAAATCATTGTGTGAGAGTCTTAAGTGCTAAACATTCATCATGACGGAGACTCTATTGGTGCTTTTTCAATACATTCAGTAAATCACGTGAAATACAACCATAATGGTGCTGAGGTATTTGAAAAACTCTGGACTTCAGGTGTTTGCGTTGGGAAACGAGAGGGCTATTACTCTTTCCGAGGACTAACGCGTTCACTACCACCCCATGCGGGTCCTTCGTTCCGCCTTTCTCTCAACTGGTTTCCTTTCTACGAATGCCATCATCAATCACCATTCAATGGGATTGGTCTGGGAAGCACATATCAGCATTGAACCCAATTCAACTGAGGTTACCAGCAGTAAAAAACTGTAGCATTCAGCAAATGAAAAGTTAGCAAACGTGAAATATTCCTCAGGACTGTCTTTTTTATTTGATTTGATATCTTTCTTTAGTTTCTCGTAGATGTTGGAGTTAATGCAGAGGTATCGAACTCTAGGAAGGTAATCGCAAATGCAGTTTTAGACGTCATTATTGATAGGAAATACGACGAATGTAGTACGTCTTTTTTTCTCTTATGAAGTTGCATGGTAATGTCTATATCCGAACTTTTTTTTAGAAGACGCACATAATATAACTGGCGCTGTTTTCCGTGAAAAGGAAGAGTCTCTTTCCGCACATGCTCAGCGGAATCAGAATCCATTAAACCTTATTGACTGTTGGTTGAATTGTTCATTTTGTTAATACAATGTATTGAAAAGAGTGGATGAAGTTATTGCTAACGCAAACGAATACCATGCCATATTTCTACCGTTTTTGTAAATTGTTAATGGACAACACATTTCGTTAGGATTTGTAGACATTGCTTTTCAACTATTCAAATTAATGCAATGTTTTATTTCCAGATTCCTCACTTTCGTTCGATACTACTAATGCAATATCCTATTTTCAGATTTCTCTCCTGAGTTTGCTTCTAAGGTGAAGGATTTGTGTCAATTAATAGGCATCGCCGAACATCCAGATCCAGTTGTCTGTTTGAAGGTCTCCTGTTTCTTCTTGTTTTTTGTTTCTTTGGTTTTTGTGGTGTGCTTTATTACCAGCCTCAATGGATGGGGTTGGTTTTCGAACTGGACTTTTTTGGTTTCAAAATGATATAATGTCATAACTGTTTGTATTTATGTTCAGGCTGTGTGTCTTTTTGTTAACGAAAATTTAAATCAATCCATCATTAATGAGCGAAATACCGAGCACAAGTCCGGATATGTTCCTGTAAGTTTTTTTTAAGATTATATATCGCTAGAGATGAACACCTCCCTAACCAATGCTAGGTTCCACCACCCTCTTGTTATCAAAAGTCGTATGGTAGTAAGTCTCTCTCTGTTCCACAAAGGCTGCTACAGCCTGCGGTGGTGACGGCCTGGGGCGAATTTGGCTAGGCTAACACTGGGACTCCATGGAACCACAGTGGCTAAACCACCAAAACTCCGACAAAAGTGGAAATTATGCTAGTGCCTGCACAACCAGTGAAGACGGACCATCCAAGTACCACTGGAGTTGAACGTCTCCATTTTGACAGTCTATTTCATAATCCAAAGTTCTTGTTTCTATTTAGAATTTGTTTGGCTCTGTCATCTAGCTTTCAGAATATATTTGAATTGCGTTCATTTCCATTGGATCTGCCTGATCAAAAGCATGGCGCATTGAATGCCGCTGCTCGAATTCTGCGACTTCTTAACATTGAAGCACTTCGAAAAACCCAAACAAATGTGCGTTGTTGGTTTATTTAAAGCCTTATTTTTTTGCTATCTAAAATTGATTCAAAGTGGTTCGAAACACCGACATAGTGAACTTCGCAAATATTCGTTAGTGTTTGTTAAGCCAAATTAATTAGAAGGTTGACTAAACAAGCTCGATAGAAACGTTGTAATTTGGAAACTGCATATGAATCAGTTTCGTATGTCAAAAAATTCTGTGTATCTCGAACTTCTTTAAGAGTTCGTGGCTTCCAAGGTTGTATTCTCATTGAGGATAACAACACCTAACTCTAAACCTAGGCCTAAACCAGATAACAGCTACTGTGTGATGTGTTTGTTGTAGTAACTTCATACTTTTACATAATATTTCATGTTGTTTCATTTTAGAATGAGCTAGCTTTTCACTGCGAGTTTTTTTAAACGGATATGAGTAGAAAATGTCGAGTAATCCTCTTTTTCCATCGAAGGTACATAACCGATCAATTGGACCGAATCGAAGCCGCCCAACTTGACATTGTCAATCATTTCACGACAATATGCATTAGTTTTAATCCGTACACAGGAGACAAAGCGTTGCAAAAAACCACAGCGGAAGAAGTGTCAAAAAGATTGTGTTGAAATCGATGAATACGATGTACTTTACTCTCACGTATGAGTTATTGTCCCTATATTTCAATACATGTAGTACAAAACTATTGATCTCCATTAAGCTTAAACCAGGACATATTACCGCATAATATGCTCTATTAATTTAAGCAGGAACCATTAGAATCTGCGGCTCTTTGCCAACTAGATACGTTTTTTGTTCTGCCAATGTGAAATTCTGATTCCTATAGCCCATGTGGAGTGTTTTTCTACATTACTTTTCATCGGTACCCTTCTTGTTGCAAATAATATAGAGACAATTGAGTAAGAACGTTTTTGTCCAGTTCAACACGTCGTTTTGGTATTCCACAATGTCTCGTTGGTGTTTTTGGCTGGTGCTCTGTGTTGGAAATGTTAAACTTACAGTTTCATTTTAGTTTTTTTAAAAGATTTTAATACCAAACAAATTCAAAGCTGAAGGTTTTCCGGAAAATATTTACGAAGCCTAGAGATGGTAGATGAAGGAAGAAACTCCCAAGACCGACTTTCTGTTAACCTCGGCATTAATTGATAATTCAATGTTTTTCATCAATAAGCAGACACGAGGTTGTTAATATAGAATTTATTAGAACACAATTGCTGACGTTTCGGCGGTTTCGCCTTCTACAGAGCCGTTTATTTGTTGTAAGTATTTAAGTTAGTTGGTGGATAGCCGCCGCACAGAGTAATACATGGTCGATAAGGAAGAAACTGTTTTCTACAAATTGGTGAGGTCTTTTTTTTTGATTCCTCGAATGCTGATGTAGTCGGGAAACTATTGTCAGTTGTCGAAAGCAGCACCAGCCATTTGTACGGTGTTACGTGGAGTAGAAAAGTTTCTTATAAATTTATCCTGCATCTCATTTTTAGGTTACACGAAACAGTAGCAATGTTTTTCATTTAATATTTTCCTCATGTTACAACCATAGGTGACTCTGAAAGTTTTTAACTGCAAAGTAATGAATCAATGACTTATTTTTGATCTTGATGGTTCGTGACAGTTCTTAGCAGTTACACTTGAATTGAAGCAAAAGGTTTTGATGCATTGTAAATGTTTCAGGTCAATGAAACTCTCGTTGCAATTCAAAACTTGACCATTGATGAGACTAAGAAGCCAGCAGTGAAGCAAGTCAAATATGGTTTCTAACGTTTCGTATTTGTGTCGCTTTTCAGTTCTTTATTTTGATACATATGATTCGGATCTATTTATTTTACTGTATAAACGATTTCTTCCGAGAACTGCTTGATAATTTTTCGATTCCTGGCAGGTTATTATACCTGGTTGTGTTTTTGCTGTTTTATAACGTCGTGCAATTCTTCACTATAGTATATCCCACAGTACTAAACCAGTGGTTTGTTGGGTACTGTCCTGCTCCAACTTTTGCCCCGCTTATCCGATTGGCCATCGTTCCTTCGCTGTCAGATTCGGAGTGTTAGTGTCTTCCTTATTTTACGGCACTTTTGCATCGTTCGATAGTTTACATAACCATGTCGTAGACTTTAAAGTAATAAGTATTGTAGTATTTGGAATAAATGCCATTAGACTCACGGCGTAGGCCGAACATTCTAATTACTGGTACACCTGGTACTGGGAAATCAACACTGGGTCAAGATTTGGCGGATCGACTCCAGTTTGACTTTATTGAGGTGAGCTTTTATGGATCAGTTATGGAAGGTGTTTTTCTCTGTGTCTTTTCAGTTCAGTATAACTGACACTGAAAACAGTAGGTGGTTTTCGTTGTGGTGAGATTTACTCGTCAGTACTTTCAAAATTCTCTGCAGAACCATGTCTTCTTAAAAGGTCATCTAGAAAGCTTCCCTTCCACAGAATCTGGACATGCTCAGGATTGGAAATGTTGGATCGAATAGACTAACTATGATATATTTGCAGGTTGGGAAGGAAGTACGAGAACACGGCCTTGTTGGAGAATTTGATCCGCAGTATCACTGCCATGTGCTGGACGAAGAAAAGTTGTTGGATCATTTAGAGGTTCTAGCATTTTCGTGATACCACAACGTTTTCTATGCTTTACGATTTTTCTTTGTGAGGATCGAATGAACAGTGCATCTGGCGGTGTGATTGTGGACTATCATGGTGTTGATTTCTTTCCTGAGAGGTGGTTCGACTTCGTCATTGTGTTACGATGTTCAAATACATTGTTATATGACCGTCTTGCACAAAGAGGGTACGAACCAACCAAGGTTATTTGTTATTCGTGTTGTCTGTAACAGTTGAAGATAATCCATCTAGAAATGTTCTCGTTTGAGCACTGAATTTGAGATATGAATGCACGTCTGTTGTCTCCCCTATCTATCTCGGAGAACAGTTTTCTTCTATTTTTGCAAAAGATCTGTTTTGAAACTGTATAACAGGATTTACGAAGATGTATAATGTACCCTCTCAACGGGTTACCGCTTTATCGTGGCTGCTAGGTGTTCCTGGGTGCCGTGCTGCGATGTACAGCGGAGGATTTATCTCCCGGCAGGGTCTCTCAAACTGACGAGGAGTCCGCCGTTCCTATCAGGAACCCCAGCTAACGTCATGGTATCAAATTAGTCGCATAGTGGTAAATCTTCCGCTGATCCGCATGGGTGGCGAGTACCTGTGGTGGTGACGATCTGGGGCAGACTGGCTAGCCTGACCTTAGGACTCCAGAGAACAACAATGGCTAAACCGGCAAAGCTCAGAAAAAACATAGTTTACGCTGGGGCCCTCACCCCTGCCAATGAGGATGGGCCATCCAATTATCCAGGAAAGCATGTAATCATCTTTGCGAAATTTTCTGTGGTAGTGTACTGAGGTTGGATTGCAATGATTTTGCTATTACTTCCTGAGTCACGCATAAATCTGGCACTGTTAACATTTGCATACAATCTGAATTCGTTAACGGGGTTAGTTTGGGTTGGGATTTACAAATTCCTTATGCCAAATCGTTTTATGATTTACAGTTATCTCTTCTAGATAAGAGAGAATATAGAGTGCGAAATCTTCGGTTCTTTACTCGAAGAGGCACGGGAATCCTATCAAGAAGGTATTATTCATGAACTCCAGTCGGAAACGGTGGATCAAATGCACAGTAATGTTGACTTTATTTGTCGGCTTGTAGAAGAATGGCAATCGAACCATTAATTTCTTCAGTGCTACTTGCTTTTAGGACCACCATCTCTGAAGTAGCTGTTGATTTTTGTGACAAGTTCTTTTTATGTTGTATTATGTTCTTTGTACATCTTTTGTTGTTCCTTTTTGTTTTCATCTAATTGATGTGTTGTTGATAAACAGAGTGTAAAATTTTTTTTACTTGGCGTTTTCTGGTTTTAAATGGTTATGTACACCGACCATAAATCGTTTCGCACTTTGTCGGAAATGCGTTGGCTGAGGTCGTTCCAACTTATAGGTTTTGTTGTGAGTCAAATATGACTCATGCATGAGCAATGACGTGGAATTTTACATTTGTTGTTGATGGCTCACGTTTCTAGATTGCTTCTTCTACTTCCTATTATCTTCATGAGATATTTGGCAGTAATTTGATAGCTTTCCTTAGACAAATGTTGTAATTCTATAGTAGGAAATCTTACGTCTTACCATTCACCTAGAAGATGTTCTTTGCACCTCTTGTTTCATCTACTGTTCGTTTCTTTAGCATAGTTGGTAGCATGTTTGGAGTACTCATCTTTTGTTAAATTCCAGCAACAATGAATACACCACCACGGCTGAGAAAAGGCGGAACGGAGTACCCGCATGGCGTTGTGGTGAACTCGTTAGCCTCCGGAAGGGGTAATAAAGTTTTCGATCCCCACCGCAGACACCTGCGGTCCGCAGTTTTGCGGATATTTCAGCATTGTTGTGGTAGTGAATACAAGGTTTGTACGAATTGGAGGCTAAAGAGACCGAGAGAATGTGGGACGTTGTGGACTTGCCGTCACCATTTACAAGGAAGAAAAATCTGTGAAAGTAGTACAAGGATGAAGTCAGGACTAACTGCTTGGGAAGAGTACTGCTTCAAGATCCTTGAGCTTCCGTTAACAGTCTGGTGGAGGTCGTCAGATTTTGCTTGGATACACAAAACTAATGCGTTCTTGTGGTACAGTCATCGCTGATATTTGGGGTCTGATTACAAAGGAGAAATTTGGACACTAAGCCATTCCAATGATTCAATTTGAATACTAGTAGGTTCATAGGTTTGGACTCTCTGACCGTTTTTGCTACTGCATCGGCACTTCCCAGGATATAGTGGATTAAGCAGGGCGCGTGTGACGCAATGTTTGGAGGCGCCGTGCCACATACGTGGTTTCTATCCTCGCGCCCCTGGGTCGCCAAGCCTTCCATCCCTCTGTAGTCAGATTAGTACCAGAGTTGTCCAGGAGCATAGCAGCACTGCCTCTATACATTGGTAGACCACCCCGAGTTATTGTAAAGGCGAGATATGCATCCAGTTACCTCCAAACGATGTTTAATGAAGTCGAATGCGTGGCGTATCCCTCAGGGATTGATCAACGCCGAGAGAGTTGTCCTTTTTTTTATAGTGGATTAAGCGGGTGAGATCTTTTCGATCAACGTTGCAGGTGGTGGTAATGATCTCTTCATTGATCGACGTTATTGTAGTGATTTCTCTTCTACCCGTTAACTTGTCGTTTTTGTGAAGTTTTGGTTCTTTTTTTGGACTTCGGATGTTCTCCATTCCTTATTGACGGACCATATGTCGTTATATTTGGGAATTCCATCAAATAGATCATTTCCTGGAGCAAGTTTCCGACCAATGTGAATAGTGCATATCGACTATCAGGGTACAAATTCCTTCCTTAATAATCGGTATCATCAGTGATGTAGCATTACTGTCCAGCAGCTATGCTTACCGGCATGCGCTGCAGTTTGTGGATTTATTCGCCACAGTTGTAACTTGGGATATATGAATATATTGGCTGGGCGCTATTCCATCTCTCTCCTTTCTCTATCTCTCTCATCTCATCTCTGGAGAGCGTGAGGCGCAGTGCACGGAGGCGCTCTGCTGAGCACATAGGGTGGTTCTTCGCGTTCTACACTCACCAAGCTCTTAATCCTTCCGGGGTCAGCAAATTGACACCATACTTGTCTCGGAGGGTAGCAACACTGGTTCGATAAATCGCTAGGCCACCGTGAGTGATTGTAAAGGCCAGATATGTATTCAGTCACCTCCAAAGACAATGAAGTTGAAGGCGTGGCGCACGCCTTAGGGATTGGTCAACGCCGAAAGCTTCATCCTTGTATCCTTTATCAAACTGGCATTTTCAGATTCGTTATCGGAGTTGTTTAGAAGGAGTGTCGTTGATCCAACATTGTGGTTAGCCTTGGCAGCTTTTTTATTCTTCTTTCCTGTTTATAATGTTGTACAAGGTGGCCTCCAACTCCTCTCGTTTTCCTCTGAATTAGGTTTAGAGAAGTATATTTCTTAGTTATAAAGAATATTGTTATGTTATGAAAAATCTGGCCTCAATGGAGAAATTTGAAAGAAAAAGTCGCCGCATGCGGTAGATCTCAAGGCGGATGTGTAAACATCAATTTTGGAGTTTCAAATACTTGTAGATGTGTCAAATGTGGCAGCGCATTCGGTATGGAGTGAGGTGGAGGCCGAACGAACGATTGGCTCTTGCTATCCGAGCCGTGGATCTGAAGTCTGTCAAATCTGTTAATATATCGCTGGATCCGTTGCACCATGATACCTCGTCTATAAGGTTTGGACTAACTCTATGCTTTAACTTTTATTTACTGCCAATTTTCTCTTTGATCGCAAGGTATTATGTGGAATGTAATAAGGATGCTGAGATACGAGCACATCTCAGAACCTCGATTGAGCTAGGATCTCTCGTTTACCCTTGCCACGGGCTGAGGTGTTATCCACTGCACCGAGCAAGGCGCTTGCCTTTTTGTCCTTTCAGTCAGTTTTAGGCGAACTGAGCTATCAGCAGTCACTCGTTAATGCAAAGGATCTTAAGAAGACAAATCATCATTATACCTAATCAAGATTCCGAGTTCTTCCCATATTTCAGTATCCTTGTTGTTCCTGAATCCTTGTTTGCCTAAGATTTGATGAAAATATATACAGAATATTCTCCATGAAGTAGAAAATGTTCTGCATGAAATATATTTTGCCTTAGTTTCTATTATGAGGGGATTCCACTGTGCTAACTTTTTTGTTGTTTCTGTTTTAGGAAGTTCTGGCATAGCATTACGAGTCCGAGAGTCAGGTTAACCAATCCAAATGTTAAAGTGGCAGCTGAGATTCGAAACGATCGTCAACCCCCGTTTTTCATTGCTACACTTGGTCAGTTAGTCGTGTCACTAAGGGCTATATGGGGTACCCCATTTCGAAGACCGACGTTCTATTATCATCGAGATTGGTGAAATAGTTCACTGTATTCTTGATGAACAAACAAGAGGTCTTTACTTTATTTTTTATTGCCGAAAAGCTGACGTTTCGGCGGATTTTGCCGCCCTCAGAGCCTGGAGAGGTCAAGTGGACTGCAATCTACGCAACGAAACGTCGCCATAACTAAGCAAAACAGAAAGAAAACAAGTCGAAAAGTTCAGCGCGCAGAACTGTCGAATGATTCCGGATGAATTTCAAGAATCCAAAAATAAATCACAGGGAAGAATGCCTCGTAATCACGCGTGATTTCACACAGTATTTTAGACTAATATTTTAATGTTAGAGAGCCACATGACCTATCCATGTGAACTTTGTGAGGTTGACCTTCAAGTAGAACACTCAATGCTAGGCTTTCTGAAAGCGGTGAGTGTGCTAAGATATTAATTACTAACTTATTATTAAGATTCTAAGATACTGAGGTATTTTGTTTTCAGTGCGACTGAAATTTTGATTTAACACTTTCTCTTATGGAGGTGTTCGGCTGGACAGATTACAGTAAACTTGACCATTCCAGGCGTTTAAAGAGGTGCAATCTGCCCAATTTCCAACATTTTCCTTAGTAAAAAAAATAAGTTAACAACCACCCGTTTGCTCATCAAGAATACAATGAGTTATTTCATTTTCTTTTCATGTATTTTTTTCTCTACTCTGATCATTTTTCCAGTATAATTTTTCGATTTCTAGAAGATGGAAAGAAGCTTCATTTCAACACTGAACGTATGCCTGCCATGGATCTCATTATGCGATTCAACAAACTATTAGGAAATCCCGAGTTGGGAAAATCTGGAACTCGGCCTCGACCAAAATTGTAGATAAACTATCACTCTTGCTGTTTTGTGCTATGTTTCTTGCTTGTTCTATTGCATACGTGTTTTGGCTGCAAAACTCATTTTCAGCTTTCTTCTGGTCATTATTTTTTGAGTTATAATACTTTTTTGTAGGCTAACTTACTTATGTCCAATATAACTCGTATGAAGTGCTGATATACCTGATAGAACTAGCTGAGATACATGCAAAGCGAAGGACCCGGATGGTGTAGTGGTGAAGTGCGCTGCTCCCCGGTAAGGACAACAGCGCGTGTTCGTTCTCCACTGCATACACCTGTGGTCCGGAGTTTTGCAGGTATATCAGCACTTCATACGAGTTATATTTCACAACATACCCTGCCATTAAGAAGAAAAAGGCAGTAAATAAAAGAGTTGAGATTGTGCTTATGTCCAGTTTTCCTTCAACTATTTCTTTTGTTGTTTTGCTTCGTTTCGAAATCAAAATCATTCTGCTTGAAATTTAATGGTTTTTTCGGATGACTGATTCGTGGATTTTAGACGAACCCCTTTATGTGGAATGGATTTACTGTTCCAGTTATGTAGTGATGAAGGGGTAAAGCTTTGTGAATTGCTCAGTCCCTAAGGGATATGCAGTGCATTGGACTTCATTCAGCATTAATAAAGTTGACTGAATACTGTATACACCTGTTGTGCACCTGCTACATCAACAAAGCCACATACCTCAGATGGAAAACAAGTCGTCGTTTCGGGGCATCGTTATGCTTCCTCTGCTCAATCCGAACCCCTATTTCTTGACCAGTAATGTTCGGCGAAAATTGGGTCTTCTCTGATAACCAGTGATGGTCGACTCTAGTTGGACTGAGATGAAGATGAGTAGTATCCTCGGAAGCAGCAATTGCATCGAAAGAAGGTTGTCCCTTACGTATCCTCTATGAGTACACTTGTTCCTGGTAGGTAAAAAAGTAGATCCTAGTGAACTTTATTTATATTAATGAAATATATTGTCGGCGCGTGCAGCACAATGCTCGGAGGCGCTCTGCAATAAACAGGATCAACCCCGCGTCCCAGGCTTACCAAACCTTCCATCCTTCCGGGTCGGCAGATTCGTACCAGATTTGTTTGAGGCGATAGCAGCATTAGCTCGATACATTGGTTGGCCACCGGGATTCATTGTTAAAGCCAGATATATATTCAATCACCTCCAACGATGCTTAATAAAGTCGAATGCATGGCGCATCCTTTAAAGATTGATCAACGCCTGGTAAGAAAATGTCACCTGAAAAATACAGGTTCGAATCTACCATTTGTTTCTCAATCGCTGATTATTCAGCAGTACCACTGGTTGGAAATAGAACATTAGTTGCGCAAATAAGATCCAAGTCAGTTTTTGCCGTAAATTCAGGGAATACAAAAACTCTCTTCAAATTCTGCTGAACAAAAAGAAATTTCTGGGAAACTTCTATAATGGTGTGGAAGTAACGGTCAAAAACTGCAGTAGGGCTACCATTCCCAGTGGATATGGACAGGTATTAATGTGGAGCAAGCACGTGGGTTATGTATCGAGTATTACATACTTGATATTTGAATGGCTTGTTCTCACTGGTTGTGCGGGCTTCAGCATAATCTCCAATTTTCGGAGATTTGTTGGTTAAGCCATTGTGGTTCCCTGGAATGCCGAGGTCAGCCTGGCCAAAGCCTGCCTCAGGTCGTCACAACTACAGGTAGTTGTCGCTATAGTGGACCAGAGGGAGATTTGCCACCATGCGACTGGCTTGATACTAGGACGGTGGTGAATCCTGGTATTGGTTTAGTTCTCGCTAGACTTCCTGAGGGAAACGCCGGACTCTTTCTCAGCTTGGGAGACTGCTAGCGGGATGATTTTACTCGCTGTACCTCGCAGCCCTACACCCAGGAACCTCCTTGCTACGAGTAGGCGGTAAACCGTTGAGAGGGTCTCAAGTATTTTGGAACATAATAGTAGATTACATGAAGAGATCAAATAGAGGTGAAGGAAGCACTTTTCATTTTATTTTGTACGACCGTGTTCATGTCTACTGTGCGGATCACAGCACATTTCGCGTTCAGTTCATTTCCTTGCATCCACCATTCACTGAGGTCTTAGAACTTTTATGTGTGGCTTCGGCTGCTGCTTGAGGATTTTCATTTCATCTTGAACGTTTTCCCTATTGGACCGCAGAGAGAGCAGCAAGTCCGGTGCCAAATACTGACCCCAAGGGGATGGCAATCTTGGTCAGTTCGACGTAGGATCGAACCAGCACCGTGCTTCGGATGGCCGCTGTCACTACTACTGTGTTATCCCCCTGAAAGAACTATATAATCAGTGTAAGAGACATGGTGAAATGAAGGATAAAGAATATTTAACGGGAAGTGTTCTCTATGAAGCATGTTAACAGTAACGGCAAATGTGTAAGAACTCTTACTGCACCTTTTCCTTTGCAGTATATATGACAAAAATCCGAAATCAAGCTGAAAATAACAGTAATGAATGGAGGAAAGCGCTATAGTCATTGGATCACCAGTCCTGTGATGTTGATCTGGCAGAAGTCTGGTGTCGATCACCGTGCAGGGAGCAGAGGTCACCATTTCTCACCATGGTCAAAGCTCTCCATTCTTTTCTTGTTGCAGCTAATTATACCTTACGAATACTTGAGCTTTTTGCAAAAATTTGCACCGACTGGGATTTGAGCCAATACACCCTTACGAGTATCTGGATGCTATAACAACTTTAGCGCGACAAGTGAAACATTGAGTTTGGCGCCCTGGACAACTCAGCCACAAATGAAATTGGGAGAAGGATTTGGCAACACAGGAAGGATTTTCTTCTTTTTCCTGTTATTTTTTCTTAATTACATCTTTCGTGTCGTTTAGGAAGCTTTTTTGCAAAACTTTGCACGGAGTGGGATTTGAACCCACGCACTCTTACGAGTACCAGAATGCTCAACCGCTTCCGCGCGGCAAGCGCAACCTTGAGTCTGGCGCCTTAGACCACTCGGCCATCCGTGCATGTCGCAGAGGCGACGCGCAATCTTCAAAACTCTCCATTCATTTTTTAAATAATTATTATAATTCATAGTTTTAATAGTAGTGATGTCTCGAATTATAATTATACCTTGCAGATAGTTGAGAAAACTTTCCTAAGAAACTTAACACGGAGTAGGAGCATTGGAAAACTTTATTCTGAAATTAAAAACCTATTCAACTTATTTCTGACTTTTTACCAATTGTAGAAAAACGTTAAACAACTATTTAAACAGGTAAAACATTAACATAACCAGATCTTCCAATACTTTTCGTAAATACGAAAAGGGCTGGTAGCGCAGTGGTGATCATGCGGTTCGTCAGGAACACATTGCTGGTTCGATCCCGCCTGGGCTTGCGAACTCTCCTAGCCCTCTGGGTTCGGTAAATCGGTGTCATACTTGTTTAGGAACGACTCTCTTCCTGAACTGTAGGTGGGAACGCCCTAGCTCGGATAGCATGGGACTCCAGGGGGATCGACAAGAAGAGCATTCAACGACGTTCATAAAGAAGACGACATTTCTCAAGCAGCAGCCAAACCGACACGCGAAAAGTTCGACAGTTTTCGTGGTTTATCAGTGCGAGTAAACGATTCGAGTAAAAGAATTTCTTGGATTCGCACCAAATCCTAGCATGGTCACCTGCGCGTAGAAAGCAGTAAGAGTATTCCATGTGAATGCACAGATTGGTGCAAACTCACGCAGATCGCAGTTAGCACCTCATGGATGTGTTATGTTCAACAGTAAAGAAAACAGTAAGGGAAAGTGCATCATACTAAAAGTGCTCTTGATATTCCATAAATAATTAAAACCAACTGGACAGGTCTGGCGTACAACTGTGGCGACGTTGATTTAATGGTGATCACTCATTTTACGTTCTAATAAATGGAATTAATAGCAGGAAAAATGATGGTGGATTACATTCTCAACGTCTACAGTTCACAACCCTTGTGCTGATAGGAGATTCAACATGACTTAATAATAATTGCTTTTTCTCAATTTCCTCTTGAAATGTAACAAATAATACGCCTTCACTGATTGAAAATAGTTGCTATACTCAATTTTGAATAATCACGACGCCAGAAGCGGATGCCGAGTTCGAAAACGTAGATGGCTGCCCCGTTGAAGACGACGTCTTACCGCGTTTCACGCATATACTTGCCAGTAATAACCAGGGTGGTCTATCTGGTTCCACTACTTGTAATGGCATAACTTTGGGTAAATATTATTGGAAGGGGGTAAATATGGAGCTGATAACCTGGAAACAGCAAATCAAAAGAAGTAGGTAAAAAACCTGAATTCTTGTGAGCCAGCAAAGAATAGACGATAGGTTACAGAAGAATGAGAAATTTGCCAAAAGCGAGCAGTGACTGAAAGTCGCTTGACGAAATGAGACTGTTTGAAATAACTCTGTTCTCTCGGAAGGAAAATCTGTAGGAAAAGTTTTCTATTCATTTTTCTAGAAGAAACTGTCGTTTAAAAGGAGAAGACTAACGAAGGTTTACTCTTAGTTCAACAATAACTGAATAAGCACAGCATACGCAAGCATACAATACTACCACTGGGTAGTTTCTGGGCAGAAATCGTAAAAAATGATATCGTATCAAAAATATGACATTATGTAGGTCCGCTTAAAAAGCGATACCCACTACACAGTTCTGATACAGACTAGAGTTACACTATGATAAACGGGTTTACAGGTGGCACTGTTGATTACTGGACGAAAAACAATGAACTATAAAAAAGTAAAAGGGAAAGCTAGACAGATTCTCGAAAACTAAGCGATTATTCGCTCTCTATTACCCTTAGAAGTTCTTCTGCGCATTATTTATTCTTCATAAGCGGGCGTGAAATCATGTTAGGCTCATACATTCTTCAAGGTCAACACTGGAGATTTGAACGGCAAAATTGGACCAAGAAGAATGTCTGAAGAACGTCACATTGGGACCCATGAATGAGAATGGAACGAACAGGGTGAGCGGCTCTCTGAGTTTGTCATCATGACGACCAAGACCACCCGTGGTATCCCGCAATTCCTGAAACCCCACCCTCAGCGCTGGACGTGGGAGTCTCCCAATGGAGAGTACCATAACGAAATAGACCACATTATAGTAAATAGAAGATTTTGCCTAACCGATGTTGCTGTTGTCCCAAAATTCTACACCGGATCAGACCATTGTCTCCTTCGTGCAAGATTCTATTTCTCGCGGAAAGAGAAAGCCGCTAAATTCAAATGCCGAAGTCGCAGAACCACCGTAAACAGAGACTTATTCAATTTATTAGTCGGCTGTTGGGAAGATGCCGTTGTCGATAACATCGACGAAGTATACGATGGGCTCATTCGACACCCTCACTTTAGCGATATGAAAGCAGATAGTCCGAAAGTCACCAAGAGACAACTGCCTCCGGAAACACTCCAGCTGATACGCCAGCGTGGAATCGCAAGAGCAGCAGGCAACCGCGAACGGACGTTCGAACTTACAAAGCAATGAACATAGGCGATAAAAGAATCTCTTAAGGAGATAAGAGCAGCAGTTATGCTGCAGAGGCTGAAAAAAGCGCTTGCTAAGAACACCGAGGCTTCGCCAATTACAAAACCAAGACGATTGCACTCCAACGCCCAGACGGAGCAGTTACAGCGTCCGGAAGGGTAATGGAGAAAATCATGCACAAATAGTACTCAGGTCTCTGCAACAGCCGCGTCCTCCTTCCCTCAGATGAAATAGAGGATGGATATGTCGTTCCATCGCTTCTCGCTTTCGAAATTCAACATGCTATTTCTTCGAAGTGAGGAATTGAACACCAGCAGCCCCGGATATGATAAGATCTTAGCACCTGAAGAACCTTCCAGCAGTTCTCGTAAACATACTGGCTTGGCTATTCACGCGTTACTTGTCAAAATGAAACGTTTCCTATTCAATGGAAGACTAGCATGACTATATTGTTTTCCAAGAAGGATGAGCTCTATGATATCGGTAACGATCACTCGAACTACTTGCCATCCGTATCACTGAAGTGAAAGAGGAGATCTGAAGCTCTAACTTACACCAAGCATTAAAACTTAAAGACTTCGTTCTATCTGCAAAATTGTCGAAAAAAAGGCCGGACACGTATTGCGCGTAGACAACGACCGATGAAGAAGAGCCGTCAGTCCGTTGGAAGGTGAAACATACAGCAGATAGCCCATTAGCCACGTGATCACAGGTTTCTACGAGAACCGGAGAAGAAAGCTATGGTGCTCAACAAGTCCCTAGAACAAACAGAACCAATTCGGCTACTGTTGCTCACGACAGCGAAAAATGGAAGATTTACTAGCTATTGAGCGATTCACTCAACTGTTAGCGGAACTAGAGGTGATACAGCTGATAAGTAATGCCCAGGTTTCTGAATGAAACATACGTTAAAAGAGGAGTAATCGTGAAGTCGAAAAGTGTGCACAAAATCGAGTGTTTGTCCTCTTCGCTACATCCTCTATGATCTGGAAAGCTCCACAAGCTGCACGATTCCCGTTGCTCAACTCTGAGCAAACTCGTGCTACATGCTGCCATTCCGACCTGAATAGACGTAGCTGGAACATTCGGAGATATTCCTTCAATTGAGCGTAGAGGAGGCACACACAACCAATCCAGTCTTCATGAACATCGTTTTTTTTAGATTTATTCCAAAAGCTGAGAGCCGAAACGTTGGCGTCTAGCCGTTAATAGTATAATAACAACCTCTCGTGTCCTTATCTTGAAAACATCAATTAATGACTAATAGTTAATAGATGTTAATAGAATGTCGTTCTTAGGAAAGATTGTCTTAGTATTCGATACGCCTTTGCAATTTTCAATTGCAATTCTGGCTCTAACCCTTCACCAATGCTTTCCCTCATTCCAAATGGGAGCGGCTAAGCTCGGCTCTTCCCAAGATTACATGGAGAATCGACTCGACCAGCATTCTACGACATTCGTGAAGAAGACAGTCCTCGATCGGTAGACGAAACAGCACGCGAAATGTTGGAAAACCTTTGGCGACGATGTGTTCGAGGAAAACGAATCAAACGCAAGCAGTGCTTGGATCTGGGCAGTAGATGTGATCATGGGCTGTCAGATATTAAAAGGATATAATGCAAGTTCTTCCCGGCTAGTATTCCATTTGTTTATTTTGGAATTTACAGGACTACCACATATCGTGTGATCGTGTGGATCCCAACACTTCTTTCACTCGATTCTTTCCTCGCAGTCGTTATCCACGAAGGTCTTTGGAATTTGTGTATGGAATGGATACAAGCAGTTGGATGCAGTTTATGGATCGGGGAGAGAGTAATTGCAAGCATTAAGGACACGATGCATATAAACTCTATCTTGGACAATCGTCATCGAAAAAAATGAAACGATCCTACTGGGAATTGCGCGATTCTATGGAGCCTAAGTGCAAATTTCTAAGCATCTATAAATACACAACAACTGATGTTCGGAGTTTCGCAAATATGTTAGCATTATTTTGGTTATATCCACAAATATTTAAAGCTTCAATGCAACAACGAACACCTACATTTCGAGAGTGATCGACACTGGACGATCAACTCTAGTCACCGCAACGTTGTAGATAGCGAAAGCGCTGAAACGTGGGCGGAATAGAAATTATGTAACAACCTCATGTTAACTTAATCACTTAAGAAAATTTTTGTAGATTTGAATTTCGAAAATATCTTTGCTGCTCTTGGCGAGTTATGTGAAGGAAGATCCAAGCGCAACGATATTAGCACTGCTCGTTCAATATCATCCACTAGCCAGGGTAAATGAATGTTGGCGGATTACAATCAATTGCAAGGAAATGGTGTTCATGACAAGCGCTTTTATTTCTGATGTTCTGCAGGAGTTAAGTAGGATATCCACCGAACATGCCGAATACGAGACCAGGATGATCGCCGTTCCACACAATGAGAGGACATCTTTTTCACCCTGACGTCATTTGGACGTTGGAAAAAGCTATTTACGGCTTCTAAAGCGATCTTTTCAGTAGTCACTCCTTCTACCCCTACTTTATATTACGGTTGTTTAAGAGAACGAATGTCTCAATGGGTGGAGAACAGCGCAACACCTGGTTCATATTTGAACCATCTGAACAAGGGTGACTATCAGAGATTGTGAACTTGTTTGAAGAGCTCTCCTCCATATACTCGGTCTGGTTTTCAGACGCCACTTATTATGACATAAAGCAAAGTTCCGAATATGAAGTAAACCACTAGGATCGTGTTGTTGAAAAAAACAGAGCTATACGATATTGGTGTTTAGCCACTCCACTCAAGTCATCCTAACTGGAGTGGGCGGAGAACGGCTATGCAAGCAAGCATAGTTTCTGTACAACAGTTATCTAGCAATATATAGAACTGGAATTTTGCCATTCTATAATGACATTATTATCGGCGCATAGATAGAAGTACTAAAAAACAATATCATTTGACTAAAGTGCACCCACTTTCGAGAACATCACATAATAACTGGTATACCATAAGGGGAGGTGTCCGTATGTGACAGTAGCTACACCAGCCTCATTTTTCTGATGAAATGGCTCTTAGAATATAAATCACTAGCCAGGATAGACGAATGTTGGCGGATTTCGACGAACTCCATGAAAACGGTTTTCATGAGAATCGTCTTCACTACTAATGTCCCATACTAGCAAAAGAACGAATTTCTCCGTTATATGTGTATACAGTCGAAAATCAAAATGAATAGCAAGACAAATATCAACATAAAACTCTGTTCATCACGCCATCTTACTGAATAGCTAATAATTCAACCCAATCTTATGCTCTTCTAACAGCAAACAATAAACGGCTTGATCTCACAGGGATGCGTCGCGCATTCGACTCCATTCGTAGCATAGTAGAGGTTAACGGATTCATATGTGGCCTACGAAATAACATGCAGTGGAACGCCGATATATTAAGTTAGTGCTGCTCTTCTTCTAGACAAGTCTAGGACTACCTTAACGACCCCAAAATGATGAAAGTCATAATTTGTCTTGAGAATCGAACCAACTACCAAGTGAATATGAATGAATATGAACCAACTATGGTACCTCTAATCATTCCAGATCGGACATGAAATATCGTTGAAATTAAACTAAGGTAATAAATAAAAGCAGGAAAGATTTTTATTAATGATACAAATGTAACTGTATTGGCTGTCGAGTATTACGTGCAAATATGGGGTATCTTATCACATATCACAAAGTGCGATTATGTTGCTACGACCCAAATGGAATGCTCCGAAGAAAAAAAAACAGTACAAAAATACATAGTGTCAAATCATCGAGTAATGAAGTGCAAAAAGTAAAAGCGATTGCCAATGGCGACGACAGATCTCAAGGAGATGTGAGCAATTCAGACGAACTCGCATAAAGCTATTAGTTGTGATCAGTAATAGAACGTGGATTTACTACAAATTGGACCAGTTAAACTTGAATCGCTCGGAATGTGTCGTCCAGAAGTTCTGTCTTATTTGTGCATAGTTATAAATTCAGTATAATCTATGTTTACGTGAATATTCATGAACGACTTACACAGGAAAGATGACTAGAAAGCAACGGTGAAGAACGTGGTAGTAGTAAATTACGATAACAATAATAATAATATTGGTAGTAATGATAATATGATAACGATGATGATGATGATGATGATGATGATGATGATGATGATGATGATGATGATAACGATAATGATAATGTTGAGAGAGCAGTACGCATACCGCCTCTACTGATAAGGCACTGTTGAATCGTACTCCATACGAAGTTGACGCATTTTTTCGTGAATATCGTTCGTCACATCGTCGTCGACATCCTCCAGTTGCTCCACGGAGGACGTTTTTCTGGAAACGGTAATTCGAAAATGGATATATGCCCATTTGTTATATTCAACACTAAACCATTATTTATGTTGCGACACTAAAACCTGTCCTTCGTTGGTTAAAAACATCAGTTTTTGACCTTTTTAGTAGTGACGGTGAAGCTTTTCCGACCAAAATAGTAAATATCACACAGAAGACCGACAATACGCGAGCCAGTGAGACAAGTAAATGTTGAACTTGGTAGGTCCAAAAGATTTTCAGGAAAGAGAAAAAGCCAAAAAGCCCGACAGCCGGTGAAGCGTATCCATAACGGAAAATGAAATCTTAGCCTACTGCAGTTGAAATAGTGCATCTAACAATGAATCTATCGAACTGTATAGTTCTGCCAACACAAAAAACTGGCAGTGATAAAGAGTAAAGTGTGGAAGTTACCCGAACTATAAGAGAACAAACCCACAGAAATGGTTAGAACACGAGGCAGTACACAAGGAAAAAGTTAAAAAGAGTAGACAGTAAAGAATAAGTTAAAATTGTGATTTTAACTGCAACCTCAGCTTAACTGGTCTCGTTGCCGATTTGGGCTCCCCAAATCATTCCCGCTGGCGGGTGATTGCTGATGGCAAAAGATCGATAGAACTAGCTGAGAGACAGGCGAAACGAAGGACCCGCATGGTGTGGTGGTGAACGCGTTACTCCCCGGAAAGGACAATAGCGCGTTCGTCCCCACCGCATACACCTGCGGTCCGGAGTTTTGCAAATATCTCAGCATCATTAAAAGTTATATTTCGCAAAATACAATGCAGTTAAAAAGAGTAGGCAGTAAAGAATAAGTTAAAACAAGGAAAAAGCTTCACCATGCATCGTTTAAGATAATGGTGAGGTGATATGCACTCCTGCCTCCTCACCAATCAGCCCTAATTTAATTTGAATTAATGCTTTTGTTTCATGTGCTCCTACCTATGATAACGGGCTTCACCATCGAAGCCGCCACGAAATTCGTCGATCACGCATGCGAGTAGTATTCGCCAAGCTCGAGCAGCTTCTCGAGTCTTCTAGGAGATGGTTTTTTTCACACGGTATGATAGCAAACCGATTAAATTCAAAATAAACAAAATTTAAAAAAGGAACTGATACCAAGAAAGAAATGAAATATGACACTGTCACAACTTGAAACAGCGTGGTCTCCAAGGACTCATCATTTCTGTTCGGTGAAAACGCAATCAAACAGATTAGAAAATTTATTCATACGATCTCATAAGCTGATCCTATTAAGCCAATACGAGGTTGGTGTAGGTCTTCGTTGTCGTTCTACTAGCGTAAGAATCAAAAACATGAACGCGCAAAACTCTTGAGGCGTTTTGGATAAATTACAAAAATCCAAAGATGAACCGGAAGGACGAATGCCTCGATATCATACGTGACCTGGCGCCCGATTTAAAAATGATACTTTGACCCCCGCGTGGGTCTCGCTCGACGTCCCACGTGAACTACACGCGGGCAATCCCATTCGTAACAGCACGGTGAGCAGCCTTTTTGATCCATATGGCATTTATTTGGAAGTTTGATCTTCATTAATGCTACAAATATTTCACCGAACAGAAGACTACTGTTACATAAAATACGTCTAGGCTCTGAGGAAGGCGAAATCGCCGAAACGTCACCCATCGACCAACAACACCAACGGCAACAACAACAACAACAACAACAACAACAACAACAACAACAACAACAACAACAACAACAACAACAACGACAACAAAGACCTACACCAACCTCTCAATGGCTAAACAAGAACAGTTTATAAGATCATATAAATAAATATACCAACTATTCATGCCGAGGTTTATTGGAAGTCGGTTTTTGAGTTACTAAAAGATTAGAAAATTATTAGGCCGAAAACCTACTTGGACAATTTCATGTGAGCAAATTCGTTCCATGGAAATTTCACCGAGTCGTTCCCAAATATCACTAAAAATGTAATAAATTTTAAGTTACCATTGAATACTAAGCATAATGTGCACATGATCTCTTTCAATAGGTGGCCTCGTTAACGGTATGCTCTTAAGTGGAGAGCTACTGTGAACAGCAAAGATTTTATCCTTTTCACAGGGCAATGCAAGCTAAAAAAGAGTTCGACATTCCTAGTTGCAAACCTAGGTAGGATTAAATTCATATCTACAATTACTGCTATTATGGAAGAAACCTAACTGTAAGCCGGCAAGCGCATTGCTTCAGTCCATGAGCGCGGTCTGTTATTACGGTAACAAAATGAGAACTTATGACACGGTTATTTCGAAGGTCAGTCAAAAAACAAAGCTCGCCCCACCATCGGAAATAGAGTGGAAATTTTGATACAGCCCGCGCAAAGGAACACATTGGTGAAACGGGTAGAGAGTTTTTTCCGTAAAATAAACCTAGATGGAAAGCTTGATATCTAAGCAAATATTCGTAAAGTACACATAGGACGCATAAACGCGACGGAGCAATTCTGAGATTGCAGCCGCAATCATCACAGATTGTGTGAAATACAGCCATAATGATGCTAAGATACTTGCAAAACTTCGGGCCGCAGGTGTTTGCAGTGGGGATCGAACAGGTTATTAGCGTTTCCAAGCTAATGCGTTCACTATAGATTGGTGGATGAAAAACTAGCTCCGTGAAACTCGAATGGTTCTGTGGTGAACGTGTTAGTCCTCGGTAAGAGTAAAAGCGTGTGCGATCCCCACCGCAGATACCTGCGCTATGGAGTTTTGCAAATATCTCAGCTGTTGTAGCTGTATCTCAGCTGTCTCTTGTTGTTGTATTCCACATAATTCCCTGAGGTGCGAAATTGTAATAGGCAGTTAATAAAAAGTTAACATTGTCATCTCAGATTAACTTCCAGATCTGAGTGAGTTTCATTCATCATTCCATGAACAACATAGTAGTATGCCTAACCTTTGGAGAAGCCGAAGACCCCAAAAAGCTAGTCATAGAACATCAAAATACGTGTGAACAATCTCGTATATCCCTGATACCGAATCAAGGATATATATGATGGTGCCGTTAGAATAGAAAGATTGGCTGATAGGAAGGCAGAATGAGATCATCAGTGGTGCCATGCGTAACACGTGAGCCCCGGAAAGAAAGGGTGATCGTGGTTTGATCTGGCCTGGAGTCCAAGTTACGCAAACATCTCAGCATCACTGTGATTGTATTTTACATAATGCCAAGGGTGAAAAAACGAATGGGCAATAGATAAAAGTTATACAGTGTAGTCGAGAACAGCTCATTTTGGCTTTTGAACAGCCAGCAGCTATGGAAGTATGCAACATTGTATTGTATTATAGAATAATATTAGTGGACAATAAGACGGGCACCAAAAAGACAGTAACAAATTCGTAGTGGCCCCACGGATGCTAAGCGAATTTGCGGTTGTCGCCGATAAGGAATTACTTCAGTCTAAATGTGTAAGACCGCGATCGAACGAAATTTCCAAAGTCTTTTACTAGAATAATTTTGGTTGAGAGATTAACGTGGCGAATCAGATAGATACGAAGTATTTTGAACACTCCACCTAGTGAACCCGCATGTTCTTGCAAGAACTGCGTGGGCGGATCCTATTCGTTTCATTCTATCGATACGCTCGGCGTCGTCGTCCAACGTTACCAGAAGGTCGTCAAAAAACCTAAGAAGATCTAAAATGCATTTGACGTCACCCTAAATTGAAACTATAGATGACACTATAGAACACGTTAAAAACGAGAATTAGCTTGAAATTTCTGGGGAAAAAGTGGAAACCCTTTCGATTCATAGGCTCTTAAAATTAGCGTAATAAACTTGCACATTGTATCATTGGTAAGAATAATGTCCATTCATTCAAAAGAAATCTCCTTAATTTTATATATAATGGATATCTTGCCTACACTTTGCTCCCCATTGATTCTCAGATGGAACGTAGAATATGATGAAGATTTTTAATCAATCAAATTGACATTTCAGTACGTATTGAGCTCAACACGCAAGGTTATGAATATGCTAAACACCTCTTTGAAGGAGCCTGGATAAGGCTGTCAGTGGGGAAAGGGAATCGCCGTTATTCTGGAATGAAGCTAGACGCATAGTCGAATCTCTCTCTCTCTCTCTCTCTCTCTCTCTCTTTTGTTCACAAGGATCATCGGCCGCCTGTAGTGACAATCTGGGAACGTACTGGTACGGAATTCAAAAGAACCCAAGGAAAAAACCTTGCGTGAGTGGCAAATTGCTGGTCTTGCTGGAGGAAGTACGCTTCCTCAGAAAGACAGAACATTCGATTATGAATTCATGAATTATTTTACACATTGAGTTTTTCAAAAACAGCTACATCTTCGTGAGAAAGTGTATTTCTAGTTAAAGAGATAGACAAAATATTATGAAGACATTGTTTAAATTGTTGTTTGTTTAAAACAGGCACTTTCTTTTCAGAGACAACAGTTCAGAGAATTTCAGAGACAAAGAGAGATAAGAGATAAGTTCGCACTTGGATAGAATCTTTATATCTAGCGGTCATTCCTCTTGTATATTTGAATGAATTTAACTGATAAGGGCAAGTCGACAAATTAAACTTACTTTACCATCAGCTTGACATGCACCTCCATGGTAGCGATATTTTCTTCATCCTTATTGAACGCATCGACACAGAGTGCTTTATAGAAAATCTAGAAGCTCGCCAACATTATTACTTAAAAAATAAGCTAGAAAAAAAGCATTTTTTTGAAGAAATTTGGCTATGGGCATAGAACTTGTGATCGATAGGGATTCGATGCAATTTTAATAAAAATCACCCAAAAAAATACGTGAAAAATGACGTCATCAATCCAGAAAAAAATTGTGCGTCTTTTAGGAGGAACGAGGTATAAAACGACTTGTGTTTAGCCAAGAAAAAAGGAATTTTTGCATCATACTTCCAATAAGTTGTATAACAATAAATCTACATGAATTACTAGATAAAGGATAACTAGTAAAGTTTAGTCACGACCAGTCCACTACAGAAGGCATAGAAAGAAACCTTTTTGATTTTTTTCACTCACCATCAATCAATATCGTTAATATTAACGATAATGAACTATAAAGATACCTCTGTTCTTCTCTCACACTACCAACCAATATCATAAGTAATGATGACGATAAACTTTACAAAGCACTTTAATTTGCAGTTCAACACGTCTAGTTTTTGCTTTGGCTTTCATCTAGAAGCCTTTCCTTCACACCTAATCTAATGGCACGATCGTTCGGCTTTATTTCTTACAGTAATCAAGCACAAATCTATCTGCACTACCTGTGAATGATGATTTGACTTCCTTCAAAAAAAACAAAGTACCTGTTTCACTTTACATGATACCACTTCTAATTCGAGAAAAATTTTCCGGAAGAGATTCGGTGCCTGAGGACGTAGCAAACGCCATGAAGCGTTTAGTGCCTGCTTCTGGCTGAACGATAAGGAAGCGATCGAACCCAGTGTGCCTGAAAATCGTCGTTCTTAGAATTATGTCAACCATCATTCACACTTAGCTTTCAATGGCTCAGATCTTTTAAAAGATGCCTTATCAGATACAAATTCTCACAAACGAAGATTTCCTGAGGAGTTATAAAACAGCAGGATTTATAACTGAACTGTCTAAAAACTATATAAAAAAACAGAAAGCAAGCTATTAATGCACAATAGATGTATGATATATAAGGGATAAATCCTAAAGGATAGACGATAAAGCTCTCGGCGTTGACCAATCCCTGAGGAATGCGCCATGCAATAGACTTCACTAAGCATCATTTGGAGATGATTGAACGCATATCTGGTCTTTACAATGGCTCGCAGTGGACTACCAATGTATCGAGCCAGTGCTGCTACGCCTCCAAATAAGCCTGATAACCAATTTACTGACCCTGGAGGGATGGAAGGCTTGGCGGGCCATGGAACCGGAGATCGATTCCACGATTGTGTTGCAGAGCGCCTCCGACCACTGCGCAACACATGCCAGGATAAATCCTTAGGATAAAGAATTCTTTTTGTCGTTATATAATATACACAAAATAATATAGTGCAGTAATATATGTAGTAGAATGTACGTGATGTATAATGGGTATCCTTCCACGTATAATTATGCTTAATTGTTTCCTAGTTCTTGCTCGAAAATGACTTTTCCAACATGATGTATATAATGTATAATCTACCTCGTTTCACATACAATTATGTTAAACTGTTTCCTAAACGCTTTCTCTAAAATGACTTCGAATCCCCTTGCAATCTTGGACATAGCCGAGCTAAGGCATTTCCACGTAGAATGGAGTGGCGAGTCAGGGTACGGGTCGAAACAGAATCTTGCTTCCTGACGAAGTGCATCACTCGCCACTCTCCTCCCTCATGATTATTGAAGTACTTCAGTAAAATATCGACTTTCCTTTAACCTCGATGTGACTAACCAATATGTATTCCTTCATCGGCAAGCTAACATGAGCTTGATAAAGGACTTTGTTCGGCTTAGGTTTTTTCGCCTTACTCATCAGAGCCGATGGTACAAGTCCATGGCCCACAATCGTTCGCACCCCCAATATGATGTATTCGTCTTATCGAGTATAAATATTTTAAGATTTTAAATAAAGTAACATGTAGATCTATTAATAATCGTATAGATGTTAAAGTCGAAATATGAATGCTATGAAAACCTCACTGGGAAACAGGTGCTAAAATAGCCTTTTTCCTTATTTGCAGAAAATGGTGCTATTTAGGGTTTAATTTGACTATATATAAATGCAGAAGGAAAAAAAAAATCAGAATTCTTCATCGTAAAAAGGAATGGCGTCTTTCAAAGTCACATTGAGTGAAAAAATCCATGAGTACCGAAGAACGAAGAAGGTACAGAAATACTTCAGAATTAACTTTTGTAGTAAATTTTATTTAAATAACACTCCCACATGATACTCGACACAGAGAAAAATTTAATTATAAATTGCATAATGAACATAATAATAAGATAACTCAAAGAACCCACTTTCTATAAACCTTGGAATAAATAATCGATATATTTATTTATATGTTCTTATGTGGGGCGCGTGTGGAGCAGTGGTCGCAATCAAAATCAAAAAGGCGAAAAACTCTCCGGTAATTACATAATCAACAACTTCTTGGAAAAAACCACCGCTTTTCCGTGACTTCCAATGAAGAAGTTTAGAACAAGCATCGTTTTATAGCTACGCTTACTTCATGGCTTATAAAAAGCAACATAAACGGGATTTTGTTTTGGCCAAGTTTTTCGCGTGGGCGCGTCGTTCTCCTTGTAAACTTATTTCGTGGGGTTACTATTTCGTAGCCATTGGAGATGGCTATTTGCCGAGCCAAGTCGCGCGACTCTTCCTTTAGTTCCCTGGTAGTGCACACAGAGGTGGCTGTTCGAAACATGTTTCTCACAATCGCCCTCTTTGTGTGTGAAGGGTGGGAAGAAAGGAAATGAACAAGAATGTTCTTGTTACTTGGCTTCCGATACCACTTTGTCAGGTAACCGCTACTTGATAGGTTTATTTGAACGTCCAAAAACGGAAGCCAGTTTTTTCTCGGTTTCTCCCGGGCGAACTTTATGTACTCGGACTGCTCGTTCAATAATTCAAAGCATTTGTCCATCTCCTCCTGCGTAGAGAAGACGACAAAACAATTATCTACATATCTGCAATAAAGTAGTGGCCGGAGGTCGTGAACAGGGGCTTCTGTCTTAGACATAAACACAATGGCAAGACTTGGGGCAAGGCTTGGTGCCAGTCGCTGTCCCATTGCCAACCTCCTTATTTGGGCGAAATATTTCCCAGACAATCTGAAAATCGAGCAGTTTAGGCACTTTTTTAAGAGAGCCATTAGCTGCTGGATGGACAAGCCATGCATATTTATTCTTCCTTCATGTTCAACAAGAAGTTCGAAGATGGCTTGCATTGCGGAGTCATTCGGCACGTTGGTGTACAACGCGGTAACGTCGAAAGACTCCATCAGGCATGAGTTGCTAGGAGACGCGTTACGTAGACGTTCTAGGAAAATTTGGGTGTTTGTGAGGTGAGCTGGAATGTGGTTAAACAGCTGAGTAAGTATCGGGCTTAAAAACCAGGTTATTCTGTCCGTTGGCGCGTCTACACAGCTGATGATCGGTCTAACCTTATATGATAACGGATTGGTTGACGAATGATCATCAGGTGATATCAACTTATGTGTTTTAATAAGTAGGTGTAGGACGGGACATGTTGGTCTATCGATTTTATCGGCTCGGCAGATAGCCATCTCCAATGGCTACGAAATAGTAAACCCACGAGATAAGTTTACAAGGAGAACGACGCGCCCACGCGAAATACTTGGCCAAAAGAAAGTCCCGTTCATGTTGCCTTTTATAAGCGATGAAGTAAGCGCAGCTATAAAACGATGCTTAAGAAGGTCTAGAGGAGGAATCGGTAGCGATAGTTGAAATACCACCGACTACTCTACGTCGCCAATTAGTTCGCAACCGCCTGTATGACCGTCTGTGTGAAACAACAAATTGCGTAATTTGCCCTTACGGCAGGGACGGTGATTGCATGACTTCAGGTACGATATACCTGATCTCTTGTAATAATTGAGGAGATGAATATATTGGCGAAACGGGCAGACCTTTGTGTATCCGTATAAAAGAACACCTAGATGGCAAACGAAAACTAAGACGAAGCACCCCACTAGGCACGCATAGGATACAAAAGCATAGCGGAGATGATTTTGAAGTAAAAGTCAATATCCTTGCACAGGAGTCCAAAACACCAGCGCGAAAACTTCTTGAGGCTTTTTGGATCAATGCCAAAAACCCTACAATGAATAGCAGGGACGAATGCCCGGAGATCATACGCGACCTGATCCCGTACGTTCGCATCGATTTTTGATGTGGGATGGTGCAGTCGTCAACAACATGCGACTATAATCAGCTGTTCTAAACTTCCTCATTGGAAGTCNCAAGTCTAGAGGAATCGGTAGCGATAGTTGAAATACCACCGGCTACTCTACGTCGTCAATTAGTTCGTAACCGCCTGTATGACCGTCTGTGTGAAACAACAAATTGCGTAATTTGCCCTTACGGCAGGGACGGTGATTGCATGACTTCAGGTACGATATACCTGATCTCTTGTAATAATTGAGGAGATGAATATATTGGCGAAACGGGCAGACCTTTGTGTATCCGTATAAAAGAACACCTAGATGGCAAACGAAAACTAAGACGAAGCACCCCACTAGGCACGCATAGGATACAAAAGCATAGCGGAGATGATTTTGAAGTAAAAGTCAATATCCTTGCACAGGAGTCCAAAACACCAGCGCGAAAACTTCTTGAGGCTTTTTGGATCAATGCCAAAAACCCTACAATGAATAGCAGGGACGAATGCCCGGAGATCATACGCGACCTGATCCCGTACGTTCGCATCGATTTTTGATGTGGGATGGTGCAGTCGTCAACAACATGCGACTATAATCAGCTGTTCTAAACTTCCTCATTGGAAGTCACCGAAATGCGGCTCTGAAGAAGGCGATACTGCCGAAACATCAGCTAGCGTTGTATTGTATTGTGTTTTTCTATGGAAGTAAATGTATGCTGTTTAAAAACCTCGCGATTGCTGAACAAGAAAACGACGCATTCATATTCCAATGCCGAGGTTAATAGAAAGTCGATTCTGGGAACTATAATGTATATAATAAATATAAAGAAAGAATCAGAAAAAAGAATCGAAATCGAAAAAAAATAGAATCGAATGGAATAAGAATTGGAATCGGTTAATAAAAAGTCGGACTTGGGAGTTACTATAATAGATATAGTTTATAAAGTATGTTCTTTCATATGCAATTATGTCTAATTCTCTCCAAGTCTGTGTTCGAAAACGACTTTTCACTTAAGTTAATAACGCGTAGCGCACTTGGAATGGATCAGTCCCCTAAGGAGGCGCATGCATTCGACTCCATTCGTGGCATTGTGGATATGATTGAATGCATTCTAGGCTATAGAGTGGCTTGCAGTGGCTCACCAATATATTAAGTTTGTGATTTTATCCCTTACACGAGTGTGGAAGGAATCGAAACCGAGACTGGAGGAATAGAGGACACGGATTGCACGAGAACAAACTGGATCAAACCAAGGATCTTGTGAATATTGTACGACACCACTAGTCACTTCGCTACACATGCTTTCAACCATGTTATAGATAGAAAAGTGGCATTTCTGAACTTTTGTAGTAATGACGAGCATAACGAGCATTGTGGGATGGTGCAGTCGTCAACCACATGCGACTATAATCAGCTGTTCTAAACTTCCTCATTGGAAGTCACGAAAAAGCGGTGGGTTTTTTCGAGAAGCTGTTGATCATGTGTTGATCACCAAAGAGTTTTTCGTCTTTTTGTAAGTGTCATTGAAGCGTTTGGCCTAGTAGATTGTATATCAGCATACCCTTCCAGGCTCTGAAGAAGGCGATACTGCCGAAACGTCAGCTAGCGTTGTATTGTATTGTGTTTTTATGGAAGTAAATGTATGCTGTTTAAAAACCTCGCGATTGCTGAACAAGAAAACGACACATAACGAGCATTATTATGCGAAATGCATGGAATTGCGGCAGAAATAATATTAGGAGTCTGTAATTGGAGGAACTAAAAGTTTAAATGATAAGAAATCATTATTAGTTGCTTAACAGAAATTAATAACTTTCCGTTGCCATAAACAAGATGGAAGTCCAACTTGCTCAAAATTTTCAGCATGAAATGAACTAAAGGGACTACGTAGCCCTACTGGTGTACTTTAGCATATCTTCGATCTCTAGCGATAGGCTAGAATTTCACAGTTTGTTGTTTAAAACTTGGACGAAGTGAGGGTGACCGTTGTTGTTTACCCTTTTATTTAGAAATTTAAAGTACATTCATTTAGAAGGCTTCGCATAAAATGGTTAAAAAAATATGAAATAAGGTCACTCTGGATGAAAAAATAGATGTAACTAACACCCCGGGGGCGGCCTGAATAATATACTATTCATGTGGCGTGAAAGTGATGGACGTTATCAGCTTGAATTAGCTTGAGCTGTACCTCGTCTCATTGTGAAGTTTACTAATTTAAGAAAGAACGAGAACAATCCGCAGAACTTTCCGACGAGTGCTAGTACTGCTTATTATAGAGACGTAAAACTACAATTTACTAGAGCCCATAAGAATTGACTTATTGGCCCTTTTTTCCCGCTGGGACTCGTATTCCAAACAGCGAAACGACGGCCCGAACAGAATTTCGTGTTACAAAAATACTGCTTTCATAAATTCGTTAAGTTCCCAACTTTTCGACTCCTCTTACAAACGAGAAATCCTTAGAAATTATCGAAAAACCTGAACGGTCGAGAAACTTTTGAACTATAAACACCGAAATGATTGAATCGACTAGATTAATTAGTGAAAACAATGGATTAAAAGTACGAAAATAGGGGTAAAGTCTCTATTTTCTCTACTAAAGCACTAGAACGACGACACAACGCAGGAGGTCCGAACCATGGAGAAAGCAATGTGGCTAATGAGCGGTGGCCCGCCTATTGGAAATGCAAGCGATGAAGTGCGTTACTTCAATATGCATTCAAAAATGTATTGCCATCAAATAAAACGTGTAATCATGAATTCATGAGGAATCAACAACACCTCTTTGCTACTGCGACATCAAGACATAGCGATGATTCTTAAAAACGACTCTCATCCAACTCGCCGAACTTTCTGATGCACGGTTTTTGGCTAAAAGGGATGTTCTACACTGAAGGCTTCCACAAAGCACTTTAGATCTGTTAGAAATATCACGAATGAAAAGTGCACACATACGACCACACTGTCGTGGATTCTTCAATTCTTATTTATCCACTTTTTGCCAGAATTTAACGGTGATTCCAGGTTTTGTTGCTCCTGAACCTAGCCCACGGTTGTGAAGTGGATAACGCATAAAGAGCTAAATGTTGATTAGTTCCTTAGGGGTGCGCTATGCATTCGACTTCATTTTTCATTGCTGAGTGTGTATTTCACCTATACAATGACCTGCGAAAACATAACAATGAAACAGTTCAGTGTTTTAAACCTTCAGGACAGATCTGGCGTCAGGTCGGCGATCTTGAAGGGATGGAAGGCTTGTAGAACTCAGGTGTTGGATCGAACCAAAAACCAAATGTGTATTTAAGACACCTTTAACTGCTGCGCTACACGCACTCATGGTCATACTACAGTAAACAAACAGCAAGAATAGATGGCACTACCGAAAAATATGGTGGTCTCCACTAAGCGAAACACCCACCGAGGTCACTCGATGACTAACAAGATTGAAAGTGTCATGTAGGTATGTTTGTGCGAATAACGTTAACGATTAATGTTTTACCTTTTATTTTCTGCCTACTACAATTTTCACGGCAGGGTACTAAGCGAAATACAACCACAACGTTGCTGAGATATTTGCAAAACTCCGCAGGTGTCTGTGGTGGGGAACGAACGCGCTATTGTCCTTTCCGGCGAGTATCGCGTTCACCACCACACCACGCGGGCCCTTCGTTTTGCCTGTCTGTCAGCTAGTTCTGTCGCTCTTTTGCCACCAGCAATCACCCGTCAATGGGATTGAACTGGAGAGCCCAAATTGGCATTGAACCCAGTTATGCTGAGGGTATAGTTATAATCACAATCTTAACCTCGGGTATTTTGTGAAATATAACTACTACAATGCTGAGATATTATATATATATATATATATATATATATATATATATATA
>UYYA01003842.1:0-51069 GCA_900624975.1 Angiostrongylus costaricensis
TCTCTGACCCACAAGGAATGCGGCTGACTGTGGTGGAGAATACCTGAGGAATGCTTCGGCTAGGCTGGCCTCCGTATTTCATGGAAATACATTAGATAAACCAGTAATTCTCAGAAGGATGTAAATTGCGCTGAAGCCTAAAAAACCAGTGAAAAACGGTTATCCGAGTTACCTAAGTAGGTGAGTAATTCTGGTATAACAGTTTGAATTTTACGAGTAAGTTGAAATGTGCAACCGTGTGAACGAATGACTCTTTGTTTTTACGAGTTGTTATATCTTATGAGGTACTTATTACTAGTTTATATTCATTTTTATATGACTAGCTAACGTCTACAATAACCTGTCTTGCTCGAATTTCTCCTTTTCTGAACAGTTCTACTAACAGAACCGATCTCTTGTGGACTGCAAGGCGCGTGGAGTGCAATGGTTAGAGGCGTTCTGCGATACACAGTGGACCGATCTCGCCCCCCAGGTTTCCCAGGCTTTGCTTCTCTCTGGGTCGACAGAGTGGTATTAGAGCCGAGGAGGATATTAGCACTGATTCGATACATTAGTAGGCCACCGCGAGTCATTGTAAATGCCAGATGTGCACTCAATCGCCTCTAAGGATGTTAAATGAAATCGAATGAGTGATGCATTCCTAAGGGATTGATCAAAATGGAGAGCTTTATTCTTTTTTATCTGCTGAAATAATGCTGAAGGATTCCGGAACTGTCTTCAGGTGACTTGCAGAATTCTTTCTTCTTTCGAGACTCCTTCGCAATTACCATGGTAACTTTATCACAGTAAGGAACAGTTCCCAAGACACGTTATCCTCCGCTGAACTCTACCCATTCAACTTTAGCAAACTAGGAACATCTAGTTCCAAAGCTATTTCTTACGCCTATCCATTGCTCATAAAATAAATCTTTTATCTTCAAAGCGTAATAATACTGCACTAAATCAACCCTCATTTAACCTCGGCGTGAATGATTAATAAATTTCCTCGGATTGCTCAGCCTACATGAGGTTGTAGTCTAACTTTTATTCAGCTAACGTTTCGACGTCTTCATCTACCTCGGAGAAGACGAACGATTGTGGACGTTGACTCGGACCGTCGGCTCTGAGCTATAGGACAACGAAGGCACCACATCGAAAAGATGAACGACTGTAGGCATTGGCTTAGATCATCGGCTCTGAAGAATGCGAAGACTTCGAAAAGTCAGACTAATACAAGTTGTACAACAATGTCGTATAAGCTGAACAATTTAAAGAAATTCTTCCAACTTTCTTCTATATCTTTTGCAAAGAACTTTACTGGAGGTCGTAATACTTGGACTGAGCACACGAATATTACAACCGACTCATCGGATTTGACCTCGGTTTCTGCTCGGACAATTGCGCAGACAAGTACCACATCAACAGCAATCCACAAAACTTTTCAGTGGTCACATTATCCTTTTCCATTTTTGTGACTCTTAGCATACGTGGTGAAAACAAGAACGTTGTTCGAGTTCTACTACATCGCTTGATGTAGTTCCACTTCTTGATGCACTTTCCAACTACGTCTTCGGCTAGAGGTTGCGGTTCCAAATCCGATAGGCTTTAGGAAGTTGTTAGTTATTTCTTGGCCAGTTTAAATCACGATGAGCTAAAAGAACGTTATAAAATTTGCTTTTTCTTACTAGCTTTATACCGACTATTTCTTAAAATGACCTTCATAGATAAAGAGATTTTTGCGTTGAAATTTTTCAAAGATGGGATGTTCTTCAACTATTTAACCCGTATAATCCCATGTTGCAAAAAAGTCTTCGGCTGCCTTTTAAATTGAGAACAGCTGCAAATACAAAATGCACCGATTAAAGCATAGTAATGAATAATATTACAAACCATGACAATGCAATGCGCCCACCTGATCGGTCATGTTCTCCAGCCAACTGGCGTCGAGCCAACGAAGATGTGGTAGACGTGTCAGAAGCGAAATCAGAGTGTCGGACGAGAGCTCGGTGCCCTTTACGTCCAGTTCTTCGATTCTGGTCTTCTCCCACTCAATTGCTTTCACTGCTGCATTGTCAAGTTCTGAAACATCGTGTTACGGTAGCGAACCATCACAACGCAATACCATCCTGATTTTTGCGCGGAAATCTACTACCCCAAAGAATTATATTGTCTAGCAGACAAAAATAACATATGCGTTATTAGAGTCATTATTGTTTCTGTACAAGACGTACAACTCCGACAGCGATACAAATATTTTATACGTTTGCGAGATTGGAAGCCCGAATTCCAAGTATAGAATCAAACAATAAAAAAGCTAAAACAGCTCTGAGATTTTGGACAATGAGTATAATTTAAGAATAGCGTCTAGTGCAGCATAAGATTAAGAAAACCACGCAGCACCTTGGTTAGAGATATCCTACAAAGCACACTTTGTCTTCAGATAACTTCTACCGCTTGGGCAACCAAGCCTTCCAACCCTACTAGGTCTACGGATTAATAACCTACTTGGCTGAACAAATAGCAACACCGAAATCGTATATCGGCAAGCTGCTGCAAGTCTTTGGTTGGGACAGATATGCATTCAATCACTTCTAACGATGTTTGGCGAAGACAAATTCATGGTGCATCCACCAGGTATTAATAAACACCCAATGCTTTATTGCCTTTTACACTTTTACGGCATGCTTTACATTAAAATGAAGAAGTTATTAGTGGTTTCCATTACGAAGAGACGAAACCGATTAGCGCGAGGTCATTATTATTTCCTCTCAACTGCACAATCATCATACACTGCAGAGACGAGGCTAGAAATGTTTAGTTTCTTTTTTTAAATTTATAGTTAAAACACAAACAGCATTTCTAAAAGATGCAAGAAAATATAGGTTAACAAAAAGAGAAAGCAGATACGGTTGGAGAATAAGCGAGATCTCCGGAAACTTACTGGTATGCGCTAAAAATAGGCACTTAAGCTTCCTACATCTTTGAAGCACAAGCTTCAGACACGTCCCGGTCACCTAAATGGTAACATGATATAGTTCTACCGTATTTAGTCACTATTTTTCAGCTTGCTAATATTTCTCTAAAATTCTATAGTCAATGACGATCCCATCAATTCTTTATCTTCTGGATAGCATTGCAGCTGAGAGTGAGTGCAATACTTAAATTTTTGCCGTAGAACTTCGATTTTGCAGCGATGACACGGGGCTAAATTTGTTGAACTAATACAAGAATTAGGTTATCTATAAGTAAATTATTGAGAAAAGCTTTCTAGAAGTTACACCTTTGTACAGTAGTTCACACAAAGGCATTCTAAATGAGCACAATTCGATGAAATCGCGTCCACATGCTCGTCCGTTATGAAAGGCACCTAAAATCCTTTATTGGCCTTTCGAAATCTTTGAGTTCAACAATGACGGAATTACGAAGTAATTGTAATAATAACTGGTAATATTGATAAATATAGGATAGGAGCCAAAGTAAACTATACCGAAGCCTTTCGGTGGAGCACGGCTTTTCCATCAGGAAGCCTAGTTAAGAGTAAACCAATCCCAGGATCCGCCACCGTCCTCGTTTCAAGCCTTTTGCATGGTGGCAAATCTCCCTCTGATCCATGCGGACTGCGACTGCCTGTGGTGGTGACGACCTGGGGCAGATTTTGGCCAGGATAACTTTGCGTCTCCAGAGAAACACAATAGCTAAACCAGCAAAACTCCAAAAAATGGAGATTACGCTGGGGCCCGCACAACTAGTGAGGAAATCTCGTCCAAGTAACCAAGTAAGTAAGAAGTCTTTCGGGTACACTACACGTTACATCAACATTTAGAATGAGTCCCATTATAAATAATGACTTAATATTCATAATGGCTTCTTATTATAAACTTTTTTGTAACTTTCGCGTTCAGTAGAGTTTTATGCGAAGTGTTTATATTTGCAAACGACAAAAATGCACTCTAAGTACTGTGCTATGGAGCAAGGAATAACCGGAATACTCACACCCCATAAGTTGACTACACGTAGATTTGGAAGATACTGTTTCAGTTTGAATACGTTCACTGTTTCGTACACTTCTTCTTCCTCATCTTCAACTTTCTCGTATGTCCCTTAAAATATTTATTCCGCAATTTAAGAAACGAGTTGATAGCAACGAACCACATAATGCAATACCACCGATACACGACGCATTATAAACTATAAAAAAAGAAAGCCTAGGATCCCTAGAGAATAGAGGAAATGTTGGAGCAAAAAATATTGCAACTATGGCTTATTTTCGTTCTTTAACGCAGTGGTCCACATGAATGTGTAACAAGAATGAGCTATTAGTCCCATATGGCTCTTTTCTGCCGTTCTTATCGACATTGAGTGTTCGTTGTTTGAATCATTTGAACATCTCGTAACCATCAGACTCACTATTTGGAGCAAGCTCTAAACTGCCAACCACCAAGCTTTTAGACCGGACACAATTGTAGTATCCATTTGTTTCCATGGAGTACTAGAGTTCCGTTATGGATTCGATTCCGTTGGAGATGGGAGGAGCAGTGATGTTAGAAGGATAATCGCAATTTTAACATTCAGATTCTTCCTGAAGTCTGGCTATGCTGTGTCTGAGAACCTACAGAACTTAGATGTTAAATGTTTCTGCTCTGTTTTTGTCCCTAAGACGCATATTATGTTTGAGCCAACTAACCTTGAATTATATGGCAGCATCTCTAACTTCAATCGCTGACACAGGTTTAAATTTAAGATTCTTTCGCTGTTTCTTTCCTCGTTATGACATTAAATAACATTAACCGACGTGGAAGCACATAGTGCGAATGAAGAGAATGTGCATCCTTGACACTCTTGAAAGGCCCACAAACTGCTCTACACGATTCGTCAGCTCTAGAGCTAAATCGTCCATCATATTGGCTTATCGATCCATAGCCGGAACATTAGCAGATAATCTTTCCGTCGAGAGTGAGTAGAGCAACAAGAACAAATCTCTTTCTCGGCAACATTGCCCTCCCCAAACTCAGAGACCATTTTTTTCATGAACACTGTAGAAACCGACAAGTATTTCTTTCGTATGCGGAATAAATACTTGGTGTCATCTATAAACTTAACATGGCGCAGCTGTTTCCCGTCGCATTTCACATCCGTGCAATCCGCATGTCGTTTTCACTATGACGCTTTCGAGAGTGATGATAAATACATCTCATAAGAAAATGGTGTACTTTCTCCTTACGGTGATGGTAGTGTCGATGTAAAAAGAGCTTTGAAATTTCCTGTATAACTCTTAAACGATCCCTTTGTGTTGAGTAGGGATCCTTCCATTGCTCTAAACTCTCATGAAGGAATTCGTCTCAGTAGAATGGAAAGCATTCTTCAAAAACCTTACGTAGTAGAAAATTTGGGGAATTCTATCCAATTTACAATCACGCCGCAGAATCCGTGAAGTGCTTCTAAGAATAACAAATGAATCCATCGGCAAAGTGTCATGGCAACACCTGCACAGTTCCCCGCAGAAGCTCATTTCACGTCAAAACTTTTTTTACAACAGTGTAATAAAAACTACAACGACGCTGAGATATTTGCAAAATTCCGGACAGGAAACAGCTGCGGTGAGGATTGAACCCGTTACTACCTTTTCCAGAGTTAACGTGTTCACTACCACACCATGCGGGTCCTTCATTTCGCCTTTCTCTTAGCTAGTTTTCTATCTAACAGTGTCATCAGCAATCACCAGTCAAAAGGACTGATTTCACATAATACCCTGCCATAAAAAAATGTAGAGAGGAACCTGCAGTAAATGAAAAAGTTAACAGTGCAATAACAGTTTTACGACACGAAAGATTCCATGCGCTGTTAAAACTTCCATCCAGCAATGTACAAACAACACAACGAAATAAACAAAACTACCTAGCTCTTGAAGATGGTTTGACATCAAACCTAAAAGCACAAGTGTTTATTAGATGCATAATTCTTCATACAAAAGCATGTAATTTATCTTAAGAACGAGTAGCGCAATGATTAGAGATGACGTGCAATACACGCCTGCTATATTAGTTGATCCTACCTTGCCTACGTCAACCAAACACGCCATTCCTCAGTGTTTAGGAAACTACTATCAATTCTCTTTGGTAAAAACATCTTCGAATCCATGAACGCCGGCGACGGTCTGTGGTGAAGACCCAAGAACGTTATATTATTGATATCTACTAAGAGTAAGGAACGAGAGTGAAGTACGTCGAATCAATACTAATCCCTGTTGGTTATATCGGAAAGATTTTCAGAAACATATGATGAAAGGGGTTTGCCAATGCTTCAATGCATGGTCACCCTCATGGACTGCTTTGTAAGCACCCAGATGAATCAAAAGTTTCCGGCAAAAGAAATGCGGACCGATTAGCATCTTGATACTCGCATCTATTCCTAAGCATTAAGTGACGACTTAAACACCACTGAAGTGCTCTATACGGGTTTCTAGAATTGTACAATAAAGGTATCATGTACAAATTCTCTGTGACTGTCGACGATTTGAATCATAGGTACGGTTTCTAGAACACGCCTACGGAACAGTATATCGGGACCTACAGACCAGAATGCGATGGAGGTGATCTCAATTAGTCATGTTCCCTTGGTTCACCCGTCGAATTTCACAAATCCAGCTCTTCCGATATTGAAGATAAGATTATCCGAATAGAGGCCATCTTGATAAAATTGGCACTAACACAGTTAACCAGTTCGTTTTTTCAGAGAGCAAGATCACCATCATAAACCTGTGTTTTTCTTCCTTTTGGGCAAAGAGTTGAAAGAATACTGTTCGCCGGAAAGTCTCTAATTCATAAGTCAACAAAGAGCTGAATAAGCAGCGTTTAACCTCCGTATTATTCGAGAGCTCGCAAAACTATAAAAAAACGATTTTAAAAAGTGAAGAAGAGGAGAAAAACGGCAATATTGGCTGAAATAGATAAGCCATCCAAAATACAATGCCCCTATGGAGAAACTAGTAGAGCTGTATTGCTTTAAACCTCGAAAATTCTGCATGGTACATTTAGAAAGTTCACGCCTGAGATTTAGCAATTTACTACTTCCATAAAGAGATGCGCCCCATCTAATGACTCTATCTCGCCAATGTTATTTACAACAGGCCTCGACAAACTCATACGAAAGTTTAGATAACATGGGACTAAAGATTAACAACCACCACCCCCTTTGCCGATATTATCGTGCTTATAACGTTTAGCAATATCTAAATGAAGGGATGCTCGACGTCGCCAAAGCGAGTGAAAAAAAAATTGCCCTTGGCTGAAGTTACAAGAAAGGATATCGAAGAGGAACGGATTTCTTAGCAGAGTGAGAAAATCCGTAATTGGAACGTTTATTGACACTCGGAAAATAAGAGACTACATGTTGGAAAAATTTTAAAGTTAGACCTAACATGTGTTTTAATTTGATTTTAACGTCTTAAGGCAGCTGTTGAACAAAAGCCGTCGGTGAGTCCAATACGATAGTCAAGCTTTTCTGTGATAACCAAGAAATGCGCTACTCTAGGTATCCCTTGAGCCAACAGAACCAGCTGAGCAACTGTGATACATACATGTGCATGGATTTTATTGACGTTGGTCTGAGTCGAATGTCCCCAGCGAGTATGGTTGGATAAACCAATAAAAGTGGCAAACACATAATGTTATTGCATTGTATAGTATTATAACTGACCGATGATGTGAAGGAGCTCCACAGACGAAATGAATGTGTAAACTTTCCTGAAAAACAAAAATACTCCTGATGACCGTTACCAGGCAATCAGCTATGACTAGCATCATTCGTTGAAAAAAAAAACCACTACCTTTGTATAACAGACTTTCCTTTAACCTCGATGTAACTAAGCAAGATGTTTGCTTTTATTAAAAAGCTAACACGAAATTGGTAAGTAACTTTATTGTGTCAACGTTTCGACGTCTTCGTCTTCATGTGAGCCGACGTCCACAGCCAAGGGACTTCGTCTAAGAAGACATGCTGTATTGTATAGTGGTGGGCAAATTAGTGTGAGAGGTGACAGCGTGAAATTTGAAGAAAATACATCGACAACACTATACGAACTCCTAAAGCGATAGGGTGAAGTTTTCCCGATAACTCTCAGCCCTCAAGCACTCAAGGACACTAGTTATTGAAATATTATTGGTGACCATCAATAAACTCTCAGACTAAGAACCTCGGTTATCAACCGCCAAGAATAAAAGTTTAAAAAATCGGTTCGTTGGACCATTAAACACCAATCGTTTTCCATTGAGCCCTCATTTCTATGGCGCTGACAAAAACTTACCTTAGAAATCCTTCGAGGAATATGTTTTCCGACAAACACAACGTCAAACTTCGTAGGCGAGATGGAAACGACTGTAGGTCGGTGAAGTCATGTAGTTGCATGGCAGTCGAGAAATCTCAAACAGTTGATTATATCATTATCTTCACTGCATGTGTTTTTTTTATAGTAACCATCTAAAATCTCTGTTCAAGCTTCCTTTATCTATCCTACGTTGCAGTTGATAACATCCAGGAAGAGAGTTTTCTCGTTTAATATGTCGGATTTCAAGCAAACCTCCCAATGCCCTAGTTAGCTTTTGCTTTTGTTTTATTTTTTGTGAAAAAATCGGCTCTATAAGAATAAGATTAAGAACGGCAGTAATTATAAATTTAAATACAGAGTTTCGAATATTAAGGTAGAAAGAATACTGAGAACATAATAACAGAAAATTATGGCGTTTCAATTCCAAGCAGTGCTCTTATGGATTTATTACTTCTTGTGCATATTATTTACTACGTCGACGTGGCGTTTTAAATAATTCAGTGATTTAAATTGCTGAAGAAATACTTGTTAAAATCATTTTCTACGTTATAAACGAAATCCTGCACCGACTAGAGTTTGGTGACTATAGATAGCATTGAAATGCACTGTAGATTTTAGTAAATCACACTAATAGTCTCTAGTTCCTAGCTATCTTTTTACTTGAATACTTGGATGCACCACCCTCACCGCTTGTGCGAGCTCCAGCATAATCTCCATTTTTTCGAAAATTTTCTGGCTTGGCCATTGTGGTTTCCTGGAGTTACGAGGTCAGCCAGGCCAAAGTCTGCTCTAGTTCGTCACCACCACAGGCCGTCGTCACCCTTGTGGGTCAGAGAGAGAATTGCCATCATGTGATTAGTTTGCTGCCAGGATGGTGAAGGATCTTGATATTGGCTTACTCTCAGTTTCCTAATCGAAACGCCGGACTGCTTCTCAGCTTGGAAGACCCTAGCAGGAGCATGAATTCCCCGCTGCACATTGCAGCCCGACACTAAGGAACATCTCCCAGTCACGATGAGGCGGTAAACCGTTGGCAGGAGTACTAATACTACTAAGTGGATTTGACATACCAAGTGTGAGATGCTGCAGTCGTGGACATTTGTTAGCCATTTCGTAAAGAACATTTGGTGTAATCAGATCCGTACTGAGCTCTGCGATTCGGAGTTCGGAGAATTGTGTGCCGATTAGATGAAGAAAATGTTCTTGATTCACTACCTAAATATTTTGCTATGAAATCACGAAACAGCCAAAAATCCTAACTGTGTCAACATATTAACTGCTACCGCAGTGGTTAGAAGTGGCATACAAAACTCATGGTTTGTGGATAAACACCCTTGAGTCAGCAAGCCTCTCATACCTTCGAGATCTGGAAATTGGCACCACACTTGTCTGGCAAAAGTTCACTCTCTACAGTTCAAGTGGGAACGCCCGCGCTGGGCTATCTCACGGCTTCGCTTCGGCCAGCACTCAGCTACTTTCATGACGATAGGAAAATTCTTAAGCACTAGCCGAACCCACTTACCAAAAGTTAGAAGATTTCCGTAGCCGGTGGATGTGAAATGTAAAATACGATAAAAATAAGGAAGTACGACTACAATGATGCTGACATATTTGCAAAACTCCGGTCAGACAAGTGTCTGAGGTAGGGATCGCGCACTCTATCACCTTTTCCGGCGCTAGCGTGTTCACCACCACACCATGCAGGTCCTTCGTTTCGCGTTTTTTTCAGCCAACTTTTAAAAGCACTTTCGGTAATCATTCATCAACGAAACGAAGATAAAGAAAAAAATGAAGGTTGTCATGAAAAAAACAATAAGCAGTGAAATATAACTCGTATGAAGTGCTGAGATATTTGCAAAACTCCGGACCACGGGTGTATACAGTGGGGAACGAACACGCGCTGTTGTCCTTACCGGGGAGCAGCTCACTTCACCACTACACCATCCGGGTCCAGTGAATAAAAATAAGCAGTGAATAAAAAGTTATTACATTGTGATTAATAGCACAGCTGCACCTTAACTGAGTTCAATGCCGACGTGTGCTCCCCAGATCAATTCTATTGACGGGTGATTGCTTAAAGCGACTATAGAACACGGCTGAGAGGAAGGGGAAACGAAGGACACGGTGTAGTATTGAACACGTTAACCCTAGGAAATGGTAATAACGAGGTTCAATCCCCGTCACAGGCACCTGCGGTTCGATGTTTTAAAAATATTTCAACATCATTGTAGTTGTATTTCACATTATATCCTGCCATAGGAAAGCAATAGTCAGCAAATAAAAAGTGGCTAAATTGCAATGAAGAAATATTCAAAACACAGAAGAGTTCTCTGAAGCACCAAGAAACGCCATCGGTCTAAGCACACTGCATTGAGTAATTACCTGAATACCACCATAATTTGGTCTGAACGACACGAATTTCCAGAGCAGAGGACTACAGGCAATGCTTCTCCATCGTTTACAAACCTGGCCCGATTGAAGGATCTGAATATGGAACCAACAAATAAACGGGAAGCATTAATTTTCAAACCGTATAGCTCATAATGTTACTAAACGCACAATCCAGACATGAAAAGAGAAGTTCATTTTGCCGGTAAGAACACATGAGCAAATGAGAAGACATGAATGAGCAGTTACTTGTCTAGTGGTGTCTGCTTTCCAAATGCGAACAACTTCGTGATTTTTTGACGGGTTTGTGACAGAATTTAAAAAATATAATACAAAAATCCAATTCAAAAACATTAACGACTAAGGCAAATAAGTCAACAATGTAACTAACCTGGTAAGGTGACAGGTAGGAAAATATCTGTTGAAGTACTTTGTCTGGCAGCTTTTCGATAGTCTAAATTTATACATAGTAAGAACGCAAACTTTTACCACCTCGAAACGAAAGCTCTTTATCATTCAGTCTCGCCCTCCGTCCTACATGAGGTTGGGACATGACAAAGCAAAGAATTTCACTTTTTTCTTTGAGGATTTCCTTTTCTGTATGTCCCTATTCGTGTCACCGACATGTTGATCCGATTTTGGCTTTTGATCAGCATTAATATCGTGTAAGGTGAGCCGCCGACTCATTTCCAAAAATTCTGCCATCTTTGTCACTGAAATAGGAATGAGCAGAGTCGAAACAGGAACCAGTTGATTCTGGAGGGTTCAGAAGCTTGGCGCAGAAGGTTTCAACGGGAACAAGCACGGACGACTAGTGGGGAATCGCTGGAAATCAATCCACAACGCATGCACGCGTGCTGTTACACAACGTAGGACCCCTTCGAGGATATATTCGTACTCACAGATGTCCATTTCTATCCACTATATCCAAACGAAATCGAAGACACCCTATTCTCATGTTGCAAAATGTGAGCAGAAAACACCATCCGAGTAAAGAACTACATAGCCATGAACGTAAGTGCGGCGATGTGAAAAACAACAAGATTGATGTGTTGATGAATCAACCAACATCTCATCAGACAACTGTTAATCTGTACGCAAGATTAACTATTGGTATAAACTTCTTCAAGCTTAACAAGATGCTGCCGATCCACGACGGAGGTATCACCTGCTTCAATGAGAGGAAAAACAATCGGTGAACGACAAACGCCGGCAAGCTCCTCGCGGGTGCTTGTAGGCCCAACGGACGCGCCGGGATATTAGGGCACCGCGGTTGACAACACTCGGCTCAGATTTCGTTCCGGTATAAGGAAATTGCTTGCTTGAAAATACAAATTTTAAACGAAAAGGAGATACAGGAATTGGATCAGAGCTGATTTTAATGCGACATTTTACAGTTTACAAGAGAAAAATAGCAAAAATAAGACGTATAAAAGGAAAATGTAAGCGAAACACGAGCTGGGTGATTGGAGGTGATTTAAGATATCTGTTTTCGTAGAATTCACCATACTTTTTGACGCTAAAGATTTTAACCGTACCTCAATATCTCAAAATTTAAGCTGAGAATTAGATATGTTCAGGGATCACAATCACAAAATACACCCAAGCACAGTTCTAAAGGGATCACAATTTTCGTGAAAAAACTTCATTTACATTGAAGACTGCCGTTTTGTCACCTACAAGTGAACACTGTTACATTTCTAGCATATTAAACACATTTCTGGTGCGCATTGAGCACAATGCATTCTACACGAAAATCATTGGTTCTAACTTAAAACTGTCATATCTCACCTAGTGCTAAGTATTTCTTGATCTAAGTGGAAATCGTCATTATCTGTAGACAGTAGTTCCAGACATTATGCTTTATTCCTCGCAAAATGTGAGTTTTCATATCGTATTAGGCAAAATTTTAGTTTCCGAAGCCTAAAAAGATTGATCTTGCTTTTTTCGTCGTCCAAGATCCCATTCAGCACTTCGTTCACCACGACATAATGGTTTCCACAATGTATATTTGGTCTTTGCAGCTGAACGGAAAATTTTGGTGTCTTCAGAGAATACATTTGACCTTAATTCGACAAAATAAAGTCTCTCTTGCAAGCATACCATGTTTTAAAATTCTCAACTATTCTCGTTATGGAAAAGAAAATTGGTAGCTTTGTCAAAAAAACCAGGTTCGAACATTAAGTGTTGAACTCAACATTAAAGAAATATAGGACTTCAGCACAATTTTCTTAACATTAGATGGTAAGTTTTCACGACCCAATTCTCAAATACATTCGACAAGCTCAGAAAGGGAATACGTGCAAGGAAACCACAATCGAAGTGCAGTCAATGAAATAAAGGCAAATGATCGGTTGTAAGGGGAGGATCGAGAAAATTCATCCGTTTCTCTTGGTCTCACCTTTTTCTGTAATCATTATGAATCCGCTTTGAAAGACAGGTAATGTGGAAAGTAAAGTGTGGAGAATTTTCAACGCTCGTTAGTGACAACACAAAGGTTAAAGAACGACATCGATGATCTGTCTCAAAGAGGTTCAACACTTAATGTTCATAGTGCACATATCTCTGCAATGCACGCAGTCTCTACTTCGATTCTGCTCGAATAAATCTTGGACTCCCTCGGTCTGCAATTTAGTGCCAAAAGAGTAGCTTGATTGACTGGTAGGACACCGCAAGTCATTGTGTAGGCCAAATATAGTCGAACAAATGATCACACATCGGCACAGGGCAAATATCCTATCCTTCTCTGTCTTTTGTCTTCGTCGATAATCTAGCAGAGATAACTCGAAATATCGGCTTTCGATTAATCTCGACATTAATTAACTTCTACTAGTTTACGACGACGATAGCAAGTGAACTATTCGCGGGAATAGCTCTGATCGATAAAACTAGCTGAGAGAGAGGCAAAAGGAAAGACCCGAATGGTGTGGTGGTGAACGCGTTACTCTCCGGAAAGGACAATAGCATGTTCGTTTCCCACCGTAGACACCTGCGGTCCAGAGTTTTGCAAATATCTCAGCAACGTTGTGGTTGTACTTCCTTTAGAACCCTGCCGTGAAAATTGTAGTAGATAGAAAATAAAAGGTGAAATATATGCGGGAAGTCTGAAACAGTACAGACGAAAATGCCTCTGAAAAGGAGAATTCACCGAAGGGTTAGCCACCGAAAATAAAATGCGAGTTATTCATCTTGCGTCGGCTCAGAAGAGGAGATAGAGACCAACGAAGAAGTGCTGGAGACAATAAAACGGATATGTTATAAGCCATATAACAAAGTCAAAATGTAAACAATATTCCAAAAATTGACTATCCTTTAACCTTGGTATGAGCAATCAACATGTGTCTAAATTGTTAAGCTTGCAAGAGATTGATAAATAAGCTTTCTTCGGCTAACGTTTCGACGCATTCATGTTCCACTGCAAAGAGCAACGCCGCGTGAGGTTGCTTCACTTGAGCGGTGTTCTACTGAAGAAGGTTCAACTCGATACAAACAAAACACCGTACCGAAGGTACGAAGAACTGTGGACATTGACTCGGATCACTGGCTTTGAGGAAGACGAAGATGTCGAAACATTAGCCGAATAAAGCTTACTCATCAACTTCGTCTAGGCTCAACAGTTTAAACACATTTACTTACTGCCCACTCGTTTTTCTCGTCATGGTAACGTAGTATGTGACTAAAGGTCGAGCCTCCTGAGCCTCAAGAAAAATTCGAACAGCCGTCTACTCCCTACCCTTTCCGAAGACTCACGTGCTATCCTGCACACAAATCGAGTCCACTGCTCTACGTTCCTCTCGAGCTTTCCCCACATGTCGGAATCCTTGTGATAGTGTCTCAGATAATACCTTCCATGAGAAAAAAGAATAGAATGAAAGGCAGTAAATAAGATTTAAAAACTGTGGTTTCGACTGAAGCTTCAGCTTAACAGAGTTTGATCCAGATTTGTGTTCGCCAGATCATTTTCCTTGGTGGATCATTGTTAATAGCAAGTTAAAAAATAATCGGAGCTCACTATGTAGATTCACCCAAAGGTTAGCTCCCATCGTGGAACGGAGGTGTTCCTTGGTGTCTAGCTGCGATGTACAGCAGGGAATTCATCTCCCAGCAAATCCGGCCAAGCGGAGAAGTGCGGCGTTTCCATGCGGAAGCTCACTAAGAGCAAACGAATACTAAGAGTCACTGCCGTCTTGGTATCAAAGTAGTCGCATAGTGGCAAATCTTACGCTAATCCACAAGGGCGGCGATTGTCTGGGGTGGTGGCGACCTGAGAAGGGCTTCTCTAAGGTTGACCTCAGGACTCTAGGTTTTTTACCTACACATTACCTAAACTAACAAATCTCCGGCATCAATAACTGCACACTGCGGGCTTCCACCTATGACGTCGGGCGGTGAAGCAACCAGTAAGAGGCGATCAATTCTTGGGTTGCACAGGACATCATTGTAAACAATAGAGCATACTCGCGACATAACATGAAAACTGCTTCTTGTTCTGCACTTATAACACCAGAACAGTTTCTTCAGAAGTTGAACTTTACTCTCCTCTTTAGGCTGTTAATCGCTATGAATTCCTTCGTATTTTTGTTGAGCAAACGCGAGGTGTTATTATTCTTTGTTCACGATTAAGCTGACGTTTCGGCGGATTTCGCCTTCCTCAGAGCCACTTCCTATGAGGTTTCCACTAAGTTTTTTTTCTGTGAATTCAATTTTATCGCTCTACAAGAGACGAAAATCAGGATTTCCATCATGCGCCAATTACATGAAGGAACAGTTACCATTCGAGGAGGAAAGTTTCCGTTGCGAAATGTTGGAAGTGTTCTCTGGGTGTTTTATCAAACATCCAACTAGTTCTCATCTAGTCATCTCACACGAAACCCTTTCACGGCGCTTGACCAATCATCGTCTCCAACTTGCGCGAGAAAAGAAAATCAGTATCATGAACTGTTGCTCACCAACTTGTACAGCCGGAGAAGACGATCTGGAAGCCTTTCACGTCCTGGTAGAGGAAGTAATCAGCATCGAAAAGTCTTTCTATAAATTCGCTGCTGCAGACTTTAATGTCAAATTGGAAACGGCTAACGAAAATGAGTACTGGAGCGGGAAATTTGGAATAGGAGAGCTAAATAAGAATCTAAAACATCTTTCAGGATTCCTGCCTGTAGAACGTTTCCTTCCATAGAGATCCACTTTTCGAGAAGAGAGAAAATCATGGATGGATGTGGGAGTCTTCTAACGCAACGATTCATGCAGAGATCGATCATATCCTCACAAACAGAAAATAGTTTTTCTTTGACACCACAGCAGTACTTGAATTCTGTACAGGATTTGATCACCATCTTTTCAGTGCGACGATTCGATTCAGCCATAAGCGGAACAGAAGTACGGTCATCGTAATAAGATAAAGGAGAAAGCTAACGGCGTTGAACAATCTCTGAGGGATGCGTCATTCATTCGACTTCATTAGGCATTGTTGGAGGTAGCTGAATGATATCTAACCTTTACAACGACCCGCGGTGGTCCACCCATGTATCGAACCAGTGCTGCTATCCTCCCAGGCAAGTCTGGCACCAATTTTCCGACTCCGGAGGAATGGATGAATTTGTGAGGCCGGGTGAGTGGATCGAACCCACCCCACGTGTATTGAAAGGGCACCTTCGAGCACTGCGGCACGCGCCATCATCGTAACGGCATAAGTCATTTATGACGAAGGCATTCTGCATAAAATACTTCCCTCATATGACTGGAAGATAAAAGAAAATTTCACCGAGGTTGGATGTGAAGGAGCTTAAAACTTGTGCCAAACTTACCTCAGTTCCTCTATCAAGAAGTCCAGACCACATCCTCATTACCAACACTGAGTTGCTCGAAAAGCGAACGAAACTGATGCTTGATCCTACTTTAACACACTTAACACAGCTGCTAATAAATGCCAGCTGTAGAAGATTTCTGCAGGATAACTGACGTTGGTGTAAGTAGGAAAAGTTATTCAAGCAGCTTGGGAATGATTTAGTCTGAAGAAGTGCCATCGGAGTCTTCGTGACTACAATGTTCCGCAATCCGCCTCGATTAACGAAGATGGAGTTATCACGACACACTGCGATGATGTCGATGTGATAAAGGAAAGGTTCTACACATATCTTCCCCACTTCCGAACCCACATCTCAAACCCCGAAATTCTGAAGGATCTCCCAAGACTATGCCTTCTGAAGCTCAAGTTTCCACAGAGGGTATGAAGGAAGCACAACTCCATAACCCGATAATATAACCGGCAATTTCCTTAGAGGTGGGAGCCAGAAATTACATCCAATTCTCGCAACCATCATGAAACCTTACATTCAAAGAGAGGAAATCCCATGCCAGTATTGGATCTTAGACATTATTATGCTTCCCAAGAAAAGTAGCGAAGGGATCTCCGCTGCTATCACCCAATGTGCTTGTTGATTATACTTCACAAGCACTTCAGGAAGATTTTCCTGTTGCTAAAATGAAGGACACTGAAAGAGCTACAATCAGTTGAGCAAGCAGGATTCCGAAAGAGATTATGCTGCATGGAACACATATACACGGGACATAAAGGTCTGTCGGGAGTGCCACCATTCCTTTGTCCAAACCTTTACCTATTACAGGAAAGTGTTCGACAATGTTGAAACAAATGCAATCCTATCATCGCTCGTTGACCAAGGAGTGGATCCGTGCTATATAGGAACGCTAGACGATTGTTGTCATAACTGCAGTACACATGTACAGCATTTTCATTGACACCTCACCATACTCTTAGGAAAAGGGTTTCAACAAGTCGGCAAAATATTAGCAAAGTTCAACAAGAACATCGAAAACTATTACCAAAGCTGTTTATTGTCCCAATACAGCGGATTACGAAGGCACTCGATTAGGATGAGAAGTGCATACCTTCTATTTTTCGAGGAGTAGTAGTGAAGCAGAGATAATGCTCAATGGCTTTAGCGAAGTGGGAAAAAGGTTGGACTGCGCATAAATAGGCCGGGGATCGAGTTGATAAAAAACTCACGGTGCGAAAGTGAACAAATCGAAATGGGTGGCTTTCTGGTTACAGAAAGCACCCAGTACGTGTACCCTATGCGATAAGTGAACATGGGAAACAACATTAAGGAAAAAATGCTCAGAGTAAGAAAAACAGCATGGGCCACATTAGAGCCTCTCAAAAAAAACCACCGACCAACAGACCCGACAGTCAATGCGCACGTTTTCGATTCAACAGTCCTCCCAAAGCTGTGTTTTGCAGTATGTACGTGGGATGATACATCAACCAAGTTAATAGTTCTTTTCACCACCCACAGAGCACTCGAACTTTGTCTTCTAAAATTTAATGGGGAGCAACAATATCTAGGCGGAATGCATAGCCCAAATATTCGAAACATTTCGCATCTTCGAGATCAAGAAGAATATACATCAACAACGAAATACAGATGGGCAGACCACATAAACAGAATAACAGATGGCAGATGACCAAAACGAAAGCTCCAGTAGATTTTAGGAAAACAAGAGACCTGAATCTAAGAAAAGCGTCTTCTTGGAAGACCACCTAAGCGATAAGAGACATGTTTGTGGCTAATGCCTTCTGCCTACATTCGATGGTAGAGTCGATTTTAGGAATTCGGGATGGACCTGGCGCATGTCACCATGTTCGAAGCAGACCAACACCATAAACCACGATTTCACAAGAGAGAAACGAACGAACGAATGCAAATTATGCTCGGACTCACACAACCAGTGAAAACGGGCCATCCACGTAACCAACTAAGCATATATTATGAAAATCGACACTTAGAGACGGAGGCTGGTTTTTCACAATCTGCTCATAATTTTTCGATAACTAAAAAGCCTCAAGGGTTGGAAACGTGATCGACTTACAAAAAGACTTTGCTTATTTATCCGAGAGTAAGTATAGTTCTTTAAACTGCTATTTGATATTTGAAGTTTTTTCTTACAGCGCTTGGTGCCACCCATCAATGAATGATCAACTGAATTTCTGTTCACACCAAGGAGAAATCTTATCCTCTCAAGTTCTCTCATGGAAGCTAAAAAGTAGGAAATGAAAAAGATCAAAAGGGACTTGTTCTTTGCTAAAACCTGCTGAGATGCAAGGGTCCATGTGGATCGATCACGAAGCATTTCTCATGATATTACGCAGTTACTCGTTGTAAAGCGAATACGCCTTTAATTACTCATTAAATGTGACATCTACGTGAATCGATAAATAAGTGTACATTCGAGCAAAACAGACCAACGATATCTGGAATGTGACAGCTCTTCTCATTTTCAAAGACATTCGCTGTTGCTGACTAAACAAACTTTGCGCTTTTCGTGGGCGACAAGAAGATCTGAGCGAAAGCTCGAAGAGAAGTGTGGATAAGAGTAAAAGGAAAATCATAAAGTATAGAATAAAGAAACGAAACTAAATCGAATAACTTTAATAAGCCGACTTCAGCAAAATGCTGGTTCATTTCCTAATATGCTTATTGTTTGACTGTTTATGTTTAACCATGAGTGTTCTTTTCCCTTTGGAAGGCCTCTCCAGTAATTTCCAATTGCTGAAATTTCAAGACTATCAAGAAAGCAGCGAATAACAAAATAATAATTAGACCACAGTGTTGATGTTCCACATCTAAAGGATCGGTGAATAAGAGATTCTATTCTCCCTTTATTTCGTTCCTTCCTTTGATGATTAAATATGACGATATGATAATACGTCGTTCTCCCAACATTTTTTCTGACTTGTAAATTGCATTTTTCTCGTTTTTTCACACTCCCCATTACACTGCATATCCTTAACGCGCCAAAAGTTTTATCGCTCTATCACCTGTACCATTTGTAACCTCGTAAATCATCGAGTAAAAATTATCGACAACTGGCTGGGACATCTAAAGTATTCTCTCATCCCAGAGATGTCTAGTGGAGAGCTCTCAATTATGGAGATACAAAAAGCATCACACCATTTTAAAATGACCTTTCATTTTACTGACTTTAGTGGTGTTAAACCAATGGGCGGCTTGCAAGGATCTGCACTGACAGCTGAGTACACCTGAGGCAGATCGACATCGTACTCGACGAGTAGTCGACTAACTAAGGCTTCTCCAAGTCCCCTCCTTTTTCAATGAGCCTCATTTACTCTGCCTCAGGCTAATGGCGAGGTAACATCCACGATACCATCAGCATAGACACAAAAATTGACAATAACATAACATTTGTATAAAAAACACTCGGTTTATACAGAAGTATTAGTAGACCCATCGCAGTAGAAAAACCGAACTTTTTTCTGCAACCCATCTGCTTCTCAGGTTTAATTTTAAACATCATCCAGCACCCTATCACCCCTACAGAGCCAATATGTAGCCTTCTAGATATATTAACCCGCTCAGATCCTTTACAATAGAGATACCTCTTAATTTCCCTCATATGTAAAAAAAATGAGCAAAACTACTTCTGAATCGAATCTCAAAAGACTCGCTTTCTCCTAGCTGAAAGGATTCTACAACATGACGGAGGTGATGATAATGTATCAGAGCATTTCAAACTTGGTATTTTCACCAAAATGTAACCTTTTATCAAAAATGACCCACTCACATCTTGATCGCACCTCTGCTCCGGTGATGCTGGTGAAGTAGTTTGATCATTTCGCTGCATAGAATCTGTCATGTTGACATTCATACCACCTTACTAGAGACGAACTTTCAAAAAAAAATCTTTCGGAGATCCGGTAAGTATTGCTGGCAAAGATACAAATGGATTGTAGGGGGAAGAACGTAGAGCAAATTATGAAGTGAAGCGAAGCGGTACTATTTTCCTGTAGCTCAGAAAAGTCATAGTCGACAAGCAGGCATAATCGAGATCTCTCAGACTGAAGGTGGGTGTAACGAAGTGTAAGTGTTCCGCAGCCAGAGGAACTACAGCCACCAGCAGCCCAATCGCCTCTGCTACCAGTGCTGCTGTGCTGGTTTTGGTCCTAAGTTCAATTAACCGAGCATAAAAGTTCGTTATACCGACTTTCTATTAAACCCGGCGTTCACCAATAGGTCGCTGCGTTCTTGGCAAGTACAGAGGATGTTCTTATCATACTTATTTTTCCACAGTAGCTGACGTTTCGGCAGTTTTCGCCTTTTTCAGAGTCTGGAAAGTTTAAATTAATGTGTAAGATTGTCACTCAAATGCTTCCATAACCTCAACAGAAAAATCGGAACTCGAAATTTCAGATTTTTTCAGCTTTTCCAAATTTAATTGAAATTTAGGTCCCGACTTTGTTGCTGCGGTTACGGAAGTATTTCGCTGATTGGATTGCAATCAACTTGACCTTTTCAAGCTCCGAAGAGAGGAAAATCGACGGCAAAGCTAGCTATGGAGAAAAAAGTAGTATGATAACCTCTTGTTTGGTCGCGAAAAAAATGCTAACTTATGCTGAAAAGTTTTTGCGGAAAAAATACCTTTTCTGTAGGAATTCCATAAACTCGAAGTTATACAAACAACAATTTTCTAGATGAAGACTATCAATATTTGTAAGAATGATATCGTAAAATACTAAAGTAAGATTTAATCGAAACGAAGGAATTGCGGTAGATTCCGAACTCTTCAGATTTCAATGGGAAACCTGAGCGTCAGGTGGAAGAAGTTACAGGTGAAGTTGACGAGCTGTTAAACAAACATGAAACACTCATACGTAATTGCCGCATTTTTTCGTGGATCCTTTGCCAAACTGCGATGCAGCTGTTCGCTATGAGAAAGTAAAATCGGCTATTAGAGCCAGAGTTATTGAAATTTAGTGAAAAAGCTATTTCCTTAGGGAAAAAGATCTATGACAGAAAATATTCTATAGTTTCATAAAAGTATGTCATAATAAGACAGACAAGTTCCCAGAATCGACTTTCTATGAATCTCGGCCTTGGATTGTAAATGCGTCGTTTTCCTTCTCAGCAATCGACACACATACAGCGCAACAGTAGCCAACGTTTCGGGAGTACTGCCTTCTTTAGAGTCGTTTCTACTTGCTTTCCGCAGTGGAAGTATGGAAGTATGTATGTATTTTGTATGGAAGTAAACGTATGCTCTAAAACAACATCGCGATTGCTGAGAAAGAAAACGAAGACTGACAAAATTTTCAGATGAGATTATTCAAAGCAAAATTACGCTGGTATGGGAAATATGTGATATTTCAATATCTACGAAGCCATGTAAACCCTAAAAAGCGAAGCTACCTTGTTGAATTAAAAAAATGGAAAATTTAAAGGATTTATAGAGGACAGTTTGAACAGCTTCTCGCATTTCCTTCTATTGATCGTTCTTATGTGCTATCTAATGGTGGATATTCCAGCCAGTATGTCTGTTATTCATTTTGTAAAGTTGCCAACTGCCGCAATAATCTCTTCAGCTCTCGGCTTCGAAAAAACCTAGTGACGTTGAAATCTCCCAAGTACAGATGAACAATGAATCCTATTCCGTCACTATGTAGTTACACAGCATTTTTGACTGCCACTGTAGCACCGCTCACAGAGAGGCGGAAGTGGTGAAAAGCTAGCTATTGAGCCAGAAAACTGATAAAAACCTCTTCGAGACCTCAGATCCCACCTGAGCCTATGTGAATAAGGAAGGTGTAAAATTATTATTTATTGAGAACGACTTGTCATAGAAAATAGAAGTGTTATGAAATAAATTCTACAAGGATGCTTTTCAGGTAATGAACACGGAACACACTTACCAGCATTTTGGAGAGCACCAGCAGCAGGTTAATTCTTGACAACGCTCGCATCTTACTGATTATACGAGATTTCTTTCGCCGCCATTCCTCCGTTTCTCGAAAGTGCCGCTTTTTCGGCATCCACACATTCTTTGAGTCCATCGTTGAGAAACTCTTCAACAGAACGTTTCAAACAGAGATCGATAACTTGAATAGTCTAGTCTATTGAATATTAAACGAAATCGTTAGGTTAATCATGCCAACAAACAAATTTGTAATATTTTTCACTTTAATGCGGCCGCAGGATATTACGAAATTTTGGAGCGTAAAAAGAATAAGGCGCTCGACATTAGTCTCCGAGTGATGCAATACGCAGTGAACTCCATTAATTTTCATGAAGGTGACCAAAGGCAGGACCTAAAATGCCACTTTCGAAGGCCCACCGAGGTATCCAATCATTGTTGCTATCTTCTCGGACAAGTCTATTACCAGTTCTTCGACCAAGGATAGATGGAGGACATGGTTAGCCTAGGGCACGCGACTGGACCATTAACAGTGAGTGTGAAAACCATCATGAGTAGCCACTGGTCGAAAAAATGTCAATAACTGCTATAATAAGCAATAGTAGACTAGCAGTCAGGAAAGTCTACTAAACTGCACTCAAATTCCGTATATATACATATGTATATATGCATACTTTTTCAGTGCACGGCTTTGAGGTGCTCCACAATAACAATATATACAAAGTCGTCGACTTAATCCCAGGTAGAGCTGAAACTGCATAACTCCGATTCCATCAAATCAGTACGAGGATTGTCTTGGATGTAAAGATGAATTGTTTGCTTAGTTAGGTAACCATAAGTCATTTTATGTACAAATATCCATTCAATCACTTCTCAATTTCTGAAGGAATCGAACCGACACATGAAGCCCTACGCTCGGGTTCACGCGTCTCCCACGTGCGACGACGTCTAATTGCATGTTGACTGCAAACTTGCAAAACTCGGTCGCGATTAAAATAGAGCATATAATGAACATTGCTAGCTTTTCGACAACAGGCGATAATTTTTCGATAGCTAAAGGAGTTGAAGGGTGGAGACCCTGTCGGAGTTCTATAACCGGCGTTGTACCATCGATTTAATGGTAGAAATGGTAGTACTCACTATAAATTACTGTTGTTTGCTTTCCAGCTATATCGCCGTTGGTACTTGGAAGTATTTTGTAACCATTTTGAGCATAATTGAATACTTTTTATATCCACCTGTTCTACGAGAAAAAGACAACGCATGAAAACAGTCGGAAAGCTAAACACGGTAAAATTTTAGTCAAAAATGAACTTTATACCCCGTACACAATAAATCAAACCAATCCCGATAATTTTCGGTAAACAGCGGACTCGTCAACTTGAGAACTTGACATGAAATCTGCTAAAGAGAATCCTGATAGTTTATCGACGAGTCCTAATCGTAAGGGCACGGCTCTGAGGAAGACGAAATCGCCCAAACGTCAGCCGCCAACCAACAACAACGACAACGGCAACTGCACCAACCTCAATAAAATCAGTTCATAGGAATGTAATTACTTTTCTAAAGTGCCATTTTCACTTTGATCTGTGTCATTTTCAGTATAAAGTATTTATTTGAATTGGTGACGATCGTTACCCGAGATTGACTCGGTGAAAAATCTGAGAGCTTTCGGTCATACATGAAGTGAAAACGAGAGTTAATCAACAGGTCAATAATGACTTGGTAACTTCAAAGAATGAACTGAAGAATTCTTTAAAGTTTTCAGCAAAAAAGCCAGACCGCTGTTTTGTCACTCTTGAGAAATAGTGTCCACTTTCTTGTGAGCTATTTTGTTTCCCACCTTGATTCACCCACATCTGTCTTGACGCCATTATCTTTCTTCTTTATAATGAACCTCCTTCTTCATCATATTGGATTAATTTTGTTCCTCAAAAACTGGATAGTAGAGCCAAAACAAAATCCATCTGACGGCGACTTCAACTTCGGTTTCGATCTATTTCTTACCAAGAGTGACAATAGAAATTGGAGATGATGAGATAATGTGCAACCTTCTGTGCTTTCCGTCATTGTTGAAAGACAACGATGAGCTTCGAGAAATGTAATGCATCACAACCAAAGGATTATGGAAAGGGATAAATGTCGACAAATTGAAAAAATCATTGATCGCTGCCCTAAGTAGGACACTACTGGATTATCAAAAGTAGGGATTATTGGTGTTGTCCTCTTGCACGCCATTATATTAGTAGGTCATTATCACGAGGCAGAAAGGCCTCCATCACCGACAACGCAGCGGCTGACAGATGACAAGAGAAGTTGCACTATATTACACCGGTAACTGACCTTGTCATTAGGAAGTTCGGCGGAATTTATACATCTGGAAAGTACGAATTTGTTGACGACTCACTTACGCCGTCTATATGAAAAGTCCTATTCACCGGTACATATCACGTGATTGGCAATGCTTCCATGCCATAGACTTTCCATTTCTTTCCAGAAGGCGGGAGTAGGTAAAGAAAATGGAGAGATATGCATGTACAATGTTGCAAGGCAATATTAGCATTCATCTGTATCACTTATTTTCATTGACACTCGAGAGACTCAAGCAGGTTTTAGTACATTCCCCTTTATCCCTCCCGCGTGGGAGAACAGTTCAGTGGGTTCTTTTCGCTCTAGAGACTTGCAGTGCATCACTTTTTTTTACTGTCGTTCTGAGGCCTTTTTCTTCGATCTAAGGATGCGTGATACCCCATTCACTATGTTTTTGGCACGCAGTGATCTTTCGTCTTGCTTATATGGTGATCATATGCGTTAAGGCAGGAGGAATCGTGAAGTCGAAGAAGTGGGCACAAAGCGGGGCGTTCTTAGCTCAGTTTACTGCATCCCCGATGCTCTGAAAATCTGAATAGAACCATAGGAAATCATTTCGCTTACTCCCGCTTCCAGGTCTTACATTAGGTTCTTCCTTATGGTGACTTTCCGACCTAGATAAACATACACAGGGTATTCATTCTGTTAAGAGCGAATAGAACAACGGAAGCAAGTCAGTTTCTCATGAACATAATTTTCTTGAAATTTACTCAAAGGTTAGTCTCTCTACGAGCGTTAACGAAGTTAAGCTAGCATTCGCTACCCTAATTAAAACTTGATATCACAAGAACAACTTTATCAGAAAAACGAAGGTGGTGAAATTGGCGACCACAGAATCTCACTCCCATGTTGTTTTATTCTAATCTTTGTATGACGTTTTCAAGAGTGGTTATGAACACTTTTGGCGAGGTGGTATCGCTTTGTCGAATACACTTTTTTATGTCGACAGTAATATCGTTATCCAATGGAGATATCCTGGTTGCCAAGTTCCTACACAGCTCACCAAGAATTCCTAAATAAGGAATAGCAGCGCACCGGTTTTCTGCAGCTTTCATGAGTGGCTGCATCCAGATTGAGTCGATGGGCTTTTTAGTGAGTCGATGAAACCGAGACTGAGCGGTCTCTTAGACTTTCGCGATACTGAGTCCTGTTATTGTGTGGACGTGGACCATCATACTGAATTACTCCCGAAATCCTACTTGCTTAGATGGCTGTCCTTCGTCTAGTGTGTTAGTCTTGTTTAGGATTACTCGAGTGAAAAGTTTGTAGACGGCAGACAAGAAGCAGATTGGGCTGTTGTTGCCCATGGATCTCTTTTTTCTTCGCACAACAACATGACCCTGTTGGTCTTCTACTGAATTGTAACTTTGCTTTCTAATAGATAACGTGTCAAGAGAGAAGTCAACCAGTGTTGATGATAACTGCCTCAATGTTTCCAAGATTTTCTGGTCTTAGCCTTTCCAGACCTAGTGTTGTATAACTCTTCACCGACAATAAAGTATATCGGATTTCCAAAGATAGGATTGGTCGGACCACACATCCATCTCCCTCAATTTCGTACAGAGGTAGAATAACTTATTCTACCGCCTTTCTGCTGAACTTCCGTATGTGATCCAGTGATTGCATACGACACTTGCTATTCCACTCCGACAGATTAACTTGAGTGTTTCTGGAGACGGTGGTCTCTTGCTGAATTTTGGAGCTCTCAGCCTTAAAAGCAGTACTGTGAAGATGTTTAATAATGCTCTTCAGAAACTCGTTCGTTCACCTGCACAAAAACGGGCAGATATCCATCGCGATGCTTCAGTGTCTATTCCACTTCAGTACTACTGCAGATACCTCGAAACTGTGCTAAGTAAGCAGATAAACACGATGCAGCCGTTGCAGGAAACATTAATGTTTATGATGATGCGATAGTAGTCGTCGAAGGTGTAAAACTTTGAAGCCAAGTTCGACTTTAAATTAAAAAAATGCAGGTGTGAAAAAGTTGAAACTTCTATGCAAAATATATTTTCTGGCGATTAAATAAAAGGATATAGTTCTCAATTGGCCAATCCCAGAGGAGTGCGTCATACATTCGACTTCATCGACCATAGTTAGATTCGATTGAGTGCATATCTGGCCTATACAATGACTCGCGCTGGCCTAACGAAATATCAACTTAGTCTTACTACCCTTTCAGACAGGTCTGATACCCATTTGCCGACCCGGAGGGATGAAGCGTTTGATGAGCCTGAGGGGCGTGATCGAACCCATGTGTATTGCAAAGCGCCTCTAACCACTGAGCTACCCGCGGCTCACGCAATAGTAGATAGCTATAAGGATACCTTTACACTGTGCCAAGATACTACATCATTCGACTCGACACTACCAAGTTTCATGATTGTAAAACGGCTAGGCAAAAATAATAGTACTCTTAACTAGTATTTTCACAGAATTTCCCTGAAAACATTATAAATGTTATGCTTAAGGCTTCTATTTTATAACGTAAAATGTGCTTCCGCACTTTTTTCTGCACTTATAACACCAGAGAGTGCTTTTTGATGCCGAACTTTACGCTCTTCTTAAGGCTATTGATCACGACAAATTCCACGAGATCGCCCAACAAGAGATGAAAAATAGGGACACTAATATACGTCAGCTAGATGACAGAACCTAGGTTATTTGTGGAGAGGAATATTCGTTACGAAATCCCGGAGGCGTTGACTTTGACGTACACTTACTATCTCATATCTAATCACCTCATACAAAGCGCTATTACCGCGCTTGGCCACTCTTCGTCTCTTACTTGCATGGCAAACGAAAGTCAGATGATGACTAGATGTTACTTACCAGCTTGTGCACCTGATGACCACGAACTGGATACGTTCTACAGGCAGTTGGAAAAAGTTACCCTAATTCAAAGCCAGAATAGAAAGTGGCTGCGAAGATGAAAACCGTCTTGCAGGACTTCTGTCCACAGAACATCGCTTCCACAAGAATTCATTTTCTGAGGGAAAAAAAGAGACCAATGCCTAATTCTATTAGACGAGTCTTGACACAGTTGATAATAAAAGTCAGTTGATCTTTGCAGAAGGATGCATATCGACATAAGCAATACACGTTATTGGAAACACCTATCCAGTCCGAAGAAGTGATACGATGGTGCCATATCTCAGGTCCATTCTGGTTGTAGTTCAAATAAAATAGTGCCGTGAAAACAAAAATAAAAAAAGTAAAACGGGGAGCAGATAAAAATTATACATTGGGATTTTATGACACTCAACAAACTGTTATTTCTTGCGGTTAAAAGAGTTCTACTTCCGCCCATAATTTCTTCATTATTTCCAAATGATAAGAACCAAATCAAAAATCCACAACAAAAGCAAACCTCACTTCTGTAGTCGCTAGACCACGTTCGCAGACGTTGATTTTATTGGGAGTATACGTCTCCTTCTTAACTGGCTTCGAGGAGGATTTGTATTTCGCTCGCAGGATTGAGATAGGGCATGAACTGCAAAGAATCCTTCATATGTCTTCTCCAATAAACAAAATTGCAAAAAAATGATTAACGGAAAGTAAGATCCTTAGAAAATTTCGCTGTTTTACTGCCAAACACACTCTTTGGATCGAACGCTTGCAAAATCAGAACACGCGCTTAATTTTCCGTAGCTTAGGAGCTTGTTGGCCGCATAATATCACCTTAAGAGTTTCTGAGAAGCTGAACCGACACGGAGCAGACCGCCCTGTACCATACGCTTATGATGAAGAGGTGTTGGTGGAATATCTGAAACGAGGTTTCGGGGTGAATCACAAATTTTATTAACTCCTGTTTTAAGCTATTTATTTTATATCCTTACATTGCAGAAGATTTTGAAGACTTTCACGCTACTAGTGAATTTTCTATACATGTGATTCCTTCAGATTCTTCTTTTTTTCAAATGGAAAAAATGATTCCTTTAAAAATCCGAAGTTCACCATAATTTTTGAAACTCGGAGGATTGGGATTGATAGGCTTGGGGCACGAACCAACGATCATGTGTATTTTTTACCGTACCTATAATCACTTCGCAATATAAGCCTTCAGATAACTATGAAACTGCAGATTTCTACGGTAGGAAATTCGTAGTCCATTTTTATGAAGGACTACTCTACTAAATCACGAAGAAGTCTGTGGCCTTCTTACCTTCGCCAAAAATGTTTTAGCGATAATAGAATAGGAAAGATGTTGACTTGACTGGGATAGCTCTCCAATATTTCAGCATCATCTTGATTGTATCCCGCATAATACCCTGCCGTTAAAGAAATAACAGGCAATAAATAATAACTTGAACACTGATTTCGACTACAGACTCAAATCCGTTTAATGCCGATTTGTGCTCAGCAGATCGTTTCCGTTGACAGGTTGCAAATGAGAGCACCGATAGGGTAAAAAACAGGTTGAGGGAAAGGTAAAGCAAGGGCACAAATGGTACAATGGGTAAGACGTGAATCCCTCGGGAAATGTAATCGCGGGTTCGAATCTTGCTTAGGGTTTATGTTTTACAAAAATCTCAGCTTCATTGTGATTGATTAGGAGAACTGTCACAACGAAGCAGCTTATGAAGCCACTTAGTCCAAATGAACTTCATTCGATTACAAGGAGTTTGCAGCCGATTTGTTCATTGACTTCACTTAACTGTGGCAGCAGATGTCACTGAAACACAATACATCTCCAAACTTCAGCCAGCAAAGTTTTTCAAACCCGGTGTTTTACTGCATCCATCTCTCAACATTCATTACTGCAATATGACAATTTTCCACAGAACTTTAAGCAGATGGACACTGACAGAGTTCCATTGGATTATGACTTAGAAGACGAAAACATCTTCCAGTGGAAATGTGCTTACATTCAGATACATATTCTTCTATCCAATGTTGGAATAGTCCGTTCCCTCTCAGCCGACTTATTTCTACAGTTTCAAAAATGAAGCCCGTGAAGCTGCTGGGCAAAAGAGACCGTAATGGGCATACATTTTTTATTAATTTGAGGCATATTTTAAGGAAGAGTTCCTTTAGTGCCTTCTCATAGTGTCAGTAATTTTATGAGCAATTCAAAAATAATAAATAGAGTATGAAATTAGATAACTGATCGACTGATCAACAAATTGCGGTATGCCTTACTTAGGAAGGGCTATGAGGTCACATATCCACTAGAAAAGAGATAATCTCTAACTTTCAATGGTAAAATATGTAGTCACACTTTATACATGGCATCAATCATAACTTATTTACGGCTTCACAATAGACTTCACAGAGCTCCACCTCGAGTGAGGGCTGATAATCTTCTTCTACATGCTACTAGCCTTCGTTGGAACGAGTCTCCAATCCGAGGAGAGGGTGAGAGAGCCATTTAATGAGTAAATGCACGTGCAATAACAGTCGTCAGTCGGTTCACAGTGCCGGAGAAACTTCTACTTACTTACAATCATCAGCACCAGCTTGACAGAAAGTTGGAAAAACGCGAAGTAAAGAAAAAAGTGCTTGAAAGAAAACAAAATGAGATATCAACTGGTGTATGCCATTTTATTCAATGGAGTGATAAATCACAACAGAAATGATTGATGTGTAGGTGACCTTATCGCGAATGACGCAATGAAACGTTCGTAACACTCAAAAATCACTGGAAATTCTTACGAGATTCGGTGATTGTTCACTATGTACTAACCATCAAGCAAAAAAAACAAAAAGCATGTGCAAGCATCATTATGCCTGTGGATTTAGAAGCTGGCCCACTTGTCTCCACTACTTCAGGTTGATTTGCGCCTTTCGTATAAACGCACTCGCATTGGATATGCCTCGTGTTCATCGACTTCGGGAGAGCCAGTGAACACTTGCGCATTCCTTGTTCTTCGGAACAGTAAGAAAGGGAAGCTTTCATGTCTACGCTTATCTAGCATTTATCGGCGCACTTTTCACATTTCTAGCGAGGAACAGGGATGGATGGAAACTGATCTGACCGAATTACATCATTGTCGTCAAGATTGAAGGTGATCATTTTTGTTATTCCAGTCCCATTCATTATTTCTCTTTCAGTATTACATTATTACACATTCTCAGCTAGATCATCTCTCAGCTCTGCTGGAGGGCCTCTCAGTGACCCCAAATCACCAGTGAAGAACTCATCATTCAGTAAGAAGTTGCTCGTGAATAGAAAATAGATTTAATAAGTTAAAAACAAATTAAATAAACTTCTGGACACTTCGACTGATGCCGAATGCCTCTGTGGATGATTTTTGTAGATAAGTGTTTTTGGAGAAACGTCTGTTAGAGCTGTTAAAAAGCTATTTTGAAAGACTGCCGACGAAGCGATCGCGAATACAGGGTTCCACCCCATATTGCTATTCGATCTTTTTTTCTCCTACTCCAACATTTCCTTTTTAATAAACTCCATGCCAAACTTCAACATATTGGCTGGAAAAGAAGTCTACAATGTAATTCTGGAAGGGATTATATTGCAGTGCACCACATTTAGTCACAAGCGCATGGAAAATTTTGGGGCGTACTAGATAGCAATTCAGTTCACTGTTCTGCACTATGAAACAACCTCTAACAGATGCATATTGAAGATCATTTTCCCAACAAGTGTGGAAGAAGGAATGTGGCTATCTTACATAAAACCGTAGTTAAGCAATGCTGAAAAAGCATCACGACCACATGGCCTTTAGTATTAATGCCCCCACCGTAAGCGACAGAAAAGTTGCTTGATAAGGCGACGAAATGCCACTGGGAGTAATATGACGGTAACTAGACGTTCTCATCAAACAAAAGCGAAAAGTTGTTCTTAAACTCACGTTTTGTTAAAGACATAGTGTCTTCCCGGAATGAATCGGGTGGATGTGTCCATTTATAATAACAACGCTTTCCGAGGCGATTCAGTAAATATTATATTGTCGTACAGCAAAAAAAAAAAACAAAAACCACTTGGGACATCTTTAGATAACGCAAAAAAGACAACAACCAAGTGAGAGACATAGATCCCACTGCAACATCAGTTTTACTGGACAGTTCTTCCGGCATAAAAACCTTTATTTGTGACCAGCAGGGTGGAAATTTTTCCAAATACGGGCTGCAAACAAAAGATCCTTGCGAATATGAGCAGTTGCAAAAGTCCATAGACCTCCTCATATTCCAAACGAACAGTTTCTTTTACTAAAACACTGAACAAATGATTATGAAAATGTGTAAAAACGGCGACTTGGCTTTCCGAGACCATCTTGAGAGGCCTGCTATTGTATCGAACTTAGTACTTCACATTAATGCATTGTGGTTCCTTTGGAAACAGAAATGAAATTAGCAAGCAGTCAGTATTCAGATAGTAGGTGGTGCACTGACACCGATATAAAGATGTAAAAATACAACAACGATAAAAATGTTGGTGGCGCGATATTGCCAAAATAACGTAGCTGTTATTATAATGATGTAATTCTCTACGTTCACGTAGCTTCTATACTTAAAATGAAAAAAAAACCCACATCTCGACAGGGAAAAGTGTAATAGTCTAGAAGTAAGGCAAGCCATCAAGCTATCGGTGGTTGTAATGGAGATTATGTGAGTCCGGTTGAGGTAATTGGGGGATTGAAGCTCATCTGAGTTTCAGGGTTTTGTTCACATTCCAGTATCGTTGTGATTGCAAGTCGAGTTATCATTTAAGGCTCATTGTTTACAATTATGCTTAATATAATGCGCCTCAAATAACCGAATGCTTCTCTACATCCTTGTTGAGCAAAAACGAGGTGTTATTTCATTCTTTGTTTCCGTAAAGCCGACGTTTTGATGGACTTCGCTTTCCTTAGAGCTTGGAAAGGTTAAGTTAACATCCATCTACCCAGCCAAACACCTGGACGCAAATCCCACTCGTCTGATAAACAGCTCGTAACAGTTACCGTTCTCCTGTTAACAAGCTTTTCTTTTACTGTAAGAGATCAGCCGCACACATGCTTACATGGGTGAGGAACGCGCCAGGCTCAGGCCATAAAATCAGCCTGAGGTATGGCGCGATGTCAAGCGTAATCACAAGCTACTTCTCTTAGCGCTTCATCTTAGGCTTTCTGGAATTTATTTCAAAATCTCCTTCGTTATGTCTTCATGCCCTTGGTACGCCTTGTGGAGCCTTTTGCTTAGCTTTAAATTTCTCAACTAGATGCTATTCTATGCGGACGCAGAGTGGTTTATCCGTTTCGCCAAAGTAATCGCCCCGCATGGCTTACTAAAGATTTAGTATACCGTATTGGAACACATGTAACCGCTTTCTCCACTTTTAGAGCAAACTGTGCAATTTTTGCGTTTAAAATAGACGGTCACACAAATGGTCACGAACTAGTCGGCATATTAAACTGTTTGATGGTATAACGAGTATTTCAAAGTATTTAAAATGATGACTTTTTATTCACTGCCTTTTACTAGCTTTCACGGTAGGGTATTGTTTGTGAAACAATCACAATAATGGTGAGATATTTGCAAAATTGCGGACTGCAGCTGGATAGCGAACACGCTATTATCCTTTTCGGGAAGTAAAACGCTCACCACCATACCATGTGGGGTCCTTCGTTTGGCCTGTCTCTCAGACATCTGCAATCCGGAGTTTTACAAATATCTCAGCATCATTGTGGTTATTTCAAAGTAATTCAATCAATGTTGCCGGTTTTCTGAACCTATTTTAAGCAGCCATTTACAGCTGTGCTTATTCCGTTAGACACGAAGGGGGTAGAGAGGGGGGAGGGGTAAACGGGATTTAGTTTTCGCTAGTCATTTTCACCACCCTTTTTCCTCTAAACTCATTCCCAATAGCTACCAGTTCGTACCTATTGGAGGTGACTATTTTTCCCTCTAATTCAAGCATTCTGCTTCTTCCTGCTTCCTGTACACACACTGGCGACGAGAAGAAACATAATTTTCAGAAGTGTCCTTTCGCTATGTGAAGCATAACAGGAGAGGATCATGAACCAGGATGCTTTTGTTAATTGCCTTTCGGTACCACTTGGTGACGCAATGGTTCTAGGACAGACTGATTTGAGCCTTAAAAAGCTAAGCTTGTCTTTCTTCGGTTCATGCGCTGTGAAATTAGATGTACAACGGGGATTTATCCCGTTAGCAAGGTCTCCCAAGCTGAAAACAAGTCCGGCGTTTCCAATAGGAAGCCTAGCTAAGAGTAAACCAATACCAGGATCCACAACCATCCTGGTATCAAAGTCGCATGGTGGCGAATCTCCCTCTTATCCACAAGGGGTGCGAATGTCTGTGATGATGAAGACCTGGGGCAGACTTGGGCAAACTGACCTCGGAATTCTAGGAAACCACAATGGCCTAACTAGCAAATCTCCGGAGTCTCCGCTGACGGGTGATTGCTGTGGTAAAAAGATCGATAGAAATAGCCGAGAGACATGCGAAACGAAGGACCCGCATGGTGTGGTGGTGAACGCGTTACTCCCCGGAAAGGATAATAGCGCGTTCGTTCCCCACCATAGACACCTGCGGTCCAGAGTTTTGCAAATATCTCAGCAACGTTGTGGTTGTATTTCGCTTAGTAACCTGCCATGAAAATTATAGAAGGCAGAAAACAAAAACGTTAAACAAATGAGAGTGTTGGCAATGGGACAGCGACTGGCACCAAGCCTTGTCATTTTGCATTTATGTCTAGGATGGAAGCATCCGTAATCGATCTTTGGCGACCACTCTACTGTAGGTATATCGACAACTGTTTTATAAACTGGAGGAGGCAAGCAAATGTTTTGAACTGCAGCATTAACTGTTATAGCACATAAAATTTTCCCGAGAGAAACCAAAAGAAAACTGGCTTACATTTTTGAGCATTCAAACTAAGCTCTCCCAAAACGGCTAAACGATCAAGTTTTATCGAAAGCAAACTAACAAAAACAAACTGGTTCATATTCTTTGTTCACGATTAAGCTGACGTTTCGGCGGATTTCGCCTTCTTCAGAGCCGCTTTCTATGAGGTTTCCACTAAGTATGTCACGTAGAGACCAACCGCACAGAAATCACGTGGAAGTATAATGTAGTATAATCGGTATAATGTAGTATGTATAATAAGTATAATGTAGTATAAAGCCGCTGTAGTATAATCACATTATACTTCCACGTGATTTCTGTGCGGTTGGTCTCTACGTGACATACTTAGTGGAAACCTCATAGAAAGCGGCTCTGAAGAAGGCGAAATCCGCCGAAACGTCAGCTTAATCGTGAACAAAGAATAGTAACACCTCGCGTTTGCTCAACAAGAATACGAAGAAAATTACTTGATCAATGCCGAGGTTAATAGAAAGTCGGTCGTGGCAGTTACTATCTGCTGTCTTAGTTGCTTCTGGCTCTAATCTGAGCTGCTTGGAATATAGCCCAACAGATTTGCCATCGTATAATTTCTTTTATTATCCAATACAATTGGTCCCTTTCTTTGAGTGTTTATTTTCTTCTTCTAAGGGATGGAAACTCGAGCGTGTACCAGTTGCACTCTATCCATCAAAATCAAACTAGAGTAGCCCTGCTTCTTAAACTCATCCGTATGCATTTTTTGTATATTGACTCTATAAATAATCCGCGCCTTCAGCAAACATCTTCGAGGGGCCAAACAGACAAACGTATGTAATCTATGGGTAAAAAAAATTCATATATACCGAAACCGTGTAGAAGCAGGAATGCACGTACCATCTGCTGGTCTTCTTTGGCGGCATAAGCAGTAACACGTTCGGCTGTGTCCACGTGAAATTTTTCCTTGTAGCTTTCGATGATTGCTCGCCTAGGTGTTGGCAGAAAGGGAAGGGATACGCATGACGACATCACAACAGTGTCTATTTTTTCGTCTATTTTAGCGCTATCATACAGCTCAGACTCTGTTTGTCCTCTAGCGCGTTTTATTTAATTTCTGATATATAACTTGTACGAAAGGACAGATTCGTTTTTTCTTGCATGTTCCCATAATTTGGTTTCCTCCTGACCAAATTTCATAAGCCACTCGAATACCGGTTTTCAGTATGAACATGCCATCCATAAAGCTTATGACCAGTGATTCGGTCTTCTTCATTGCGCACATGAGTTGGAAATGTTTGGAAAATATGGGAGAATTCAGAAAAATAAAGAGATAGAATACGTAGGAGACACAGACCAGCAAATCATTTTACCTCTTAAAGAATTCCCCATTCCCATGACCCATTCTTCTGTTTCTTCACCTTTATCTCTTACTCGGATTCGCTTTTGACAAGATATTGCATCGGCTCACCACTGATGGTGTGTCAACCGGAAAAATGAAGCTTAATTCGTCTCAACTTTTTAATCTACTGCCTATTCTTTTCTTTTAATGGCAGGGTATGTTGCGAAATATAACTTATATAATGCTGAGATATGTATTCTTTCTTGATAAGCTTGCACGAGGTTGATAAATATATTTATTTTCGGCTAACGTTTCGACGTCTTCGTCTTCCTCAGAGCCGATGATCCGAGTCGATGGTCCATGCTAGTTGCTCGCCTCGACGTTGCGTCTTCGCCTTCCTGTCGAGCCAGATCTTCCTCAGCGAGCCATCTTCTCGAACGAGGCATCCTCACTCAGTGATGCCCTTTTATACACGATGCTGATGGTGGATATATAATGACAATGTCCGGTGGTAACAACTTATATTTCTTCCGGACATACATCATTGCGCACATCGTGCAGAGGTCGGTGCCACGTCGGGAATATTCTGTGCATATATGTGTTGAGGAAGTTTGATAGAACTGTTATGCCTTTATAATGCTGAGATATTTGCAAAACTCCGTACCGCGGACGTCTGCGGTGGGGAACGAACGGATTATTGCTCTTTCTGGGGTGTAACGCGTTCACCACCACACCATGTGGGTACTTCGTTTCGTCTGTCTCTCAGCTAGTTCTATCGATCACTTGCCATCTGCAATCACCCGTCAACGGGATTGATTTGGGAAACCTAAATCGGCATTGAAGCCAGTTAACCTCCCGGAAAGGACAAAAGCGCGTTCGTTCACACCGCTAGTACCTGCGGTCCGGAGTTTTTTCAAATATCTCAGCATTATATAACTTAATTCGTCTGTTGCCAACACGATTCAAGCCTATGAAAATCAATTCTTAGCCAATAGCTTATTGTAATTTCATTTCCAGCCGTATCACCAATTTTCAAAATACACTGTGTATATCATACAAAACCTATTAAAAGATGACAGAGCTTGGATGGTTACAGAGTTTTTCCACACACAAGTGTTATTCGATATGTTCCAAAAGTATAGGCATAAAACTTCTTACTTATTTGGATACTCGGATAGCCCGTCTTCATTGGTTGTGCAAGCCACAGCCTAATTTCAATTCTCCGGAGATTTGCTAGTTTCACCACCGTTTTAGAGCGAGAAAAGCAATAGAATAGGTAAGATCATTTGCTGGGAAGGAGCGCTTGTGCCGACATTCTCAGAGACTCATGGCGTGAGCGGTCGGAGATTATACTTCCCTTCCCGTGCTCCCGCCACAACATTAGACACCCCCCACCACACAAGATTAGACACCGTCGTCAATAGTTCCCAGGATCGACTTTCTATTAACCTCAGCATTGGAATATGAATGCGTCATTTTCTTGTTCAGGAATCGTGAGGTTTTTAAGCAGCAAACATTTACTTCCATAGAAAAACACAATACAGTACAACACTAGATGACGTTTCGGCAGTATCGCCTTCTTCAGAGCCTGGAAGGGCATGCTGATATACAATCTACTAGGCCAAACGCTTCAATAACACTTACAAAAAGAGGGAAAACTCTATGGTAATTACATGTTCAACAGCTTCTTGAAAAGCAGAGGCTTTTTGGATAAATGGCAAAAGTCCCACAACGAATAGCAGGAAGGAATGCCCAGAGATCACACGCCGCGTGGCCCCGTATGTTCGCATCAATTTCTGATGCAGGATGGTGCAATCATCAACCATATGCGACTATAATCAGCTGTTCTAAACTTCCTCATTGGAAGTCACGTAAAATGCGGTTCTACAGAAGGTGATACTGCCGAAACGTCGGCTAGTGTTGTATTGTGTTTTTCTATGGAAGTAAATGTATGCTGTTTAAAAACCTCGCGATTGCTGAACAAGAAAACGACCGTCGTCAATTTTCAAAAATACTTCTTTTGTTTGTTAAATATAATAACGTATTTTTTCAGGAACTTCATTAATGAATGAGAAGCCACATTGTGAAGACAAAAAGCCACAGCATATTTCGAAGAAACATCGAAAACGTGATAACTTCCTCAAGTTATCGCTATCTTCACCCAATGAATCGCTCATCTTCGTATTTTAGGGTGTTTAGGGAGAAAACGGTTGCGATTTTTACGTCGCCTGGTATCGACCATCAAAGCTGAAATGATTATGACAGGTGAGAATAAATGTAGAGGTGAACAGAAATTGCAGAGTGAGGAATTTAACGGTGTTGACAACCGGTTGTCCTCTAAACAAGGGTGAAACAAAATAACTGTCTTCCACTATTTTTTTCCCAATTTTTTTGATGAGTTTTTAAAAGCTCTTGATTTTTGAAAATGTCTGCTTTATAAGGAATGTGACGCTTTAGGTAACGGATCTTTGTGAATATCATAGGTAAGAGATCGCATCCATTTCCACTCCGTAGCTTGCTAACCACAAAGAAATTCCTCTGATATACCTAACATAACTACTGATTTATTACGGTTTTTCCTCTTCAATTTACTCAACATTCTTAGTAATTCTAGCATTTATTTCATTCTGTTTGCTTTCTTATTCCTATCGGCCATTAAGGTGTTTAAATTTGCGTGTGGATTCGGCTTCTGCTTGAGGATTTCAATCTTCTCTATGAATGTCAGTGAATGTTGCTCAAGAGTATTCTCCGTGGAATCTTGAGAAGTCTTGCTAGGGTGCTCCCAGATCATCGAGGCAGGTAGTCATAAGCCATCCTTGCTTGGAGGAAGCCAAGTGGAACCAATTTTTCGAGCACGGAGGGATGCAATGCTTGGTTGGCCATGTGTGGGTTCAAACCAAGGCCGCGTGTGCACTGTTCAACAATATCGCCGCATCGCTACCAGCATCCAGCTTACATATTGCAATTCGTTAATGGCTGTGTACTGTTCAGTAAAACTTAGTGTTTAATGGGCTTTACACGATTCTTTGTAGTAGTGAGAGTTCTGGTAATTACCTGCTGCCAAAATTTCCGTAATAACTGATAGTTTCTGGCTAGTTCAAGATTTACACACTTATATTTTTGTTAGTAACAAGTTAACTAATGACTATAAGAATTTTCAGGTAAAAATAGTGCTTTTTCAACTTGATTATGTCAATAGTTTTAGGAAATACCGTTGCCGAAAGCATCGGACGGGACGCAGCAGTGAGATGGAAATTTGGTCAGCTAGATGTGAACGAAGATCAAGTGAGGTCTAACTGTTCTACACTTATGAGAAAAGACGATTGTTTGTATAATTATTTTCTCGCTAAAAATTGCAAAGACACTTTTTATTTGTGCCATCGAGGATCATTTATTAGTCTTTATAACGTTTCCTTACGAAACTCCCGCTTCGTAGTGAACCTCTTGGATAGATTTCAAACTTGACATGAAATGAACGAAAATATTTTCACAACTCGCGAAAAAGTCGGCGCAAAAGGATGAAAGGATAGACCTTTAGGCGGTGATAAATCGCTGGGATATCGAGCATGCATTCGACTTCATCATGAGAGGTGATTGAATGCATATTTGTCCTATTTAATAATTTACGGTGGCTTAGCGATTTGTCAGTTCAGTGTTGCCGTCCTCCCAGACTAGTCCGGTGGCAGCTTGCCGAACCCAGGGGCGTAAAGAGGTTGGTGGGTCTGGAGAGCAGGATTGAAGCAACGGCTCATAGGCGTATTGCACAACGCCTTTAACCACTGAGCTACAACAACTCAAAATTTAACATAGTAGCTGTAAATCATTACAAGCGTTTCGCGAGATAAATACATCGTCTCCTTTGCATAAAAGTTTTCGTTGGTGGCTTCAGCGTACACTTTTCAGACAGGAAGTAGATATTAATTAAAGAATACGGGAATCGAAACAATTAATGGAGTAGTGGGGGAGGTGAGAACTTAGAGTTATAGAAGAGATTTTCTCTATCACCTTAATTCTAAGCAGGATCTTTCATAACATATTTTTTCAGTTATAAATTTGCTTAGGATTAAAACTTCGAATCATTTGAAAACGAAACATGGATCTTTTCGAAATTCCCACACAATTGCTACAGCTACGGGAACAAAAAATACAAGATAGGAACACAATCTTGGCGTAGTGTACGGGATCCTTTTCTTTTGAAATCTCTTTTGTCTCAGAGACATGTATTGACGATAATTTGAAAAAGTATGTTCCGTCGAATTCAGAAAAATCCAAGTTCCGTCCTAGAATAAAAAGACTCTTTTTTGTATGTTAAGGTCTGTGTATTGTAATCTATTTATTATAGTATTTTTATGCAGCTAATAAAATTCAGTATGGGTTGAAACTTGTTTAAAGTTGAAGGTAGTCATTATTTTTGCATAGTTCGCGTTAAAGCTAAAGTATATCATCTCTCCGATCTACAACGCCTGCTGGCCGGATACTGCCACTAATAAAGATCTGGGAATCTTATAGCAATGTTAGCACTGGATTAGAGTGGGACTCAGCAAGCATTTGACGACATTCATAAATAAGACGTATGACCAAGTTGCAGCGAAGCCTACGCACAAATCCGTAAACCTTCATGGACGACGGAGGAAAGGCGATGATCCGAATGAAAAAAGGCCTGACACCTGCACATGATCTGAGATTGGCATTACATAGCTCTTCATATCTACTGTGCGGACGTCAGCACTTTTTGCATTCGATCTGTTTCTTTACATCCATCAATCGCGAAGGTCTTTTAGTTTTTGCCATAACGGTTAGGCTGGTGCTTGAGGATTTTCATCTTCGCTATGAATGTCGTTGAATGCTTGTCGACCCGATTTTTTCTGGTTAGAGCTGTGCCAGAGCGTTTTCATGTAGATTAAAGGAAGTCAGCTAGTAGTAAACAAATGTTACCAATTTACCGACTCTGGAGAGATAGGAGACTTGGTGGGCTCAGAGCAGAGTCGAACTAGCCAGACTAGGTTGTGTCTTTCACGTAATGAACGGCATCACACTGCAGTTCCCATGTTCCCAAATGAAAACCACCTGTCGGAAAAGTTGTCACTTTTCGTTAGAGCATAAAGTAAAACCTTTTTTACAGTTGCGTCGAGCTGCTAAGTTCTTTATCTACCGAAAACTGTCGGGCATTATTAGGAAATCGGCATTGTCCCTTATGTAGGACATCAAACGATCAGTTTCTGAACAATAATTCTTTTTGTTTTACCTTTCATTTTTTGCCTTCTATAATTTTCACGGCAGGGTACTAAGCGAAATACAACCACAACGTTGCTGAGATATTTGCAAAACTCTGGACCGCAGGTGTCTATGGTAGGGAACGAACGCGCTGTTGTCCTTTCCGTGAGTAACGCGTTCACCACCACACCATGCGGGTCCTTTGTTTCGCACGTCTCTCAGCTAGTTCTATTAATTTAATTCTTTTTTTATTCCCATTTGTTGCGATGGTATGTGGTTTTCGCATGGGGCGGGCGGATATAAGAAATGTCGCGGTACCCATTGAGCATAAGTGGTAAAATTATTCGAAATTCCGACAGCAACGTGGTAGACAGGTGAAGTGTCGTTAAAAAAGGTAACATCCAGTAACAATGCTATACCTCTAGATAAGTGAAGGAAAGCCTTTTCCATAGCTCCTTGACGTCCTCAACTCCACATGTTTTCGAACTATGAAACCTTTTCGCTCAATCTCGAACAAACTAACATTGCCATTTTTAAACTGTGGCCGAGTTCTTTTGTTTTTCCCAACCTCTGGAAAATCAAGGGTGGTCGCGTGTTTGCTGAAAGACATTGGTATCACGGGCAAATAGACGCCTATCATAACCTTTCCCAACATGTCCATTAACTAGTGCATAATTGGAGTACGTCGTCTTATACTTGCATACAGGTTATGTATACGGATAGATGTGCTTAGGAGAATGGAGATTGTGTCTTTCACATGATTTAACTAAAGCATGTGACCAAATGAACGATATTAACAGGGAAGACTGTACTAAATTGCTTTGAGCCGAAGGCCCATGACTGTTATAGAAGGAACACGGAGGTGTTGTCTAACTCATGATCACCACTGAGACATAGCGCAAATCCCGATAGCTTTCTCGTTAATACTACGTGTAAACGTGCTGTCTGATATCATGAAGCTCAGTTATTATCAGTTTAAGGTTTTGGAGCGGAATGAATGGAAGCCTTACAAAAACGCAATCATTCAGTGGAAAAAGGTGAAGCACTGTTCGAGGAATTTATTCAAGACTTGCGACACTGACTCGAATAGTCGATTAACTACAGATGAATGGAAGAATTGCCTCATTCCGGGTAAGGGCTTTTCACTTATCACGAATTCTGCTGTACCACTTTTTAGTCTGGCTCCAAATGTGATAGTATGCTCCAATCAAACAGAAAGGCTTTAGAATTAATTCGAACTGGACGAATAAAATTGTCTCCTTAAATTTACTGCAGTGTCATCCATCTAACTCTGCAGGAATTCATAGCGCTATCTCTCATTCTATTCGTTCTATGCTAATGAGGAAACTGGAGACTTGAAGAAAAATCTTCTTTATGCCTTTTTGCCGCAAAATTATCTTGCAGTGATTTTTTCGGAGGTAGTTGATGTTTACCACGTAACTTCATACATCATCAAGTACATCAATATTGTTCAAAATGTCAATTAGGTCCTTTCTGGAGGCTAACGCGTTCACCACCACACCATGCGGGTCCTTCGTCTTGCCTGTCTTCCAGCTAGTTTCTATCGATCACCGCCATCAGCAATCACCCGTCAATGAAGTTTTGCAAATATCTCAACACCGTTGTGGATGTATTTCGCACACTGTCCTGCCGTCAATTAGGTTGTTCACCTCAAGGGTCATGTTCATTCCTAAAGTATTTTGTGGAATAGGAGGGAAATCATAAGTTTTATCTTCCCAGTTTTAAATACTACAGGGAACTATCCATTAGATCTTGCTTTTCAATTATTTCAGTTGATTCCAAGACGTCGGCTGTTCGCCCAGAGCAATTGAATCCTTTCTTATACATTTTAAAGGCAGATTGATTTGTGTGTGAATGTCTAGGTAATTATGTTTTATTTTAAAAATTTGTTAAAGAATATTAATAGTAAAGGATTACTTTGAGAAAAACAAAATTTTACAACTTAGAAGATGTCAGACTGCTTGGATACACATTTGATGCATGAAAATCCTTTGCCATCTGACTCTCAATGTTATTTTGGGTTGTATTTCTATCGGCATTGTTTTATCCTTCGGCGGAAAATGGGAGAAAATGTCATTCGCTAAATATGATTTTCGAAGGAGTTTTTACTCTTTGAACTGTTTTGTAAACGAATCACACCTACCATGTGTGGAAAGCTCATTTATCGTTCGGCACTATTTCATAGGAAAATATCCATGTTGCGTAGTGAATAAAGCTATTTAAGGTTATCGTAGAGAATCAGATCGTGCAGATGATTTTCTGGCTTTTAGCTCATCTTTCTAATAAAGCTTCTTGTTATTCTGTTCATATTTAACTCCACACAGTGTAGTGACCTGAATGCTATTGTCGCTCTTCTAGGACAGATTAATACACCAACTGTTAGTCGTTGTAATGTGGATTTCTTTGAATTGGGATAATACTGTTGCACCAGAACCTTGAATTTTTAAGTGAAAACGCAGAAATGATTCACGGTAAGAGTCTAAGATGGATTTCTCGTACTAACTCAGTGAGATTTAAGGTAGCAGTTCTTTTTGTAAAGCACGGTAATCACAATATTCTTTTTTATGCCCTAGGCGAAATAGTTTGGCGGACATAGTTTTGACAGGCATTGTAGCCGGATGTTTCTCAATCGTGAGTAACTGTCTGGTAACGAAGCCGTTCTTTTTGCCTATTACAACCAAATGTCTCTTAATGGACGATGTGGTTCGTTATATAGGAAAATAATGTAGCAATGCGAAACACTATGGCTTACTCATATGCCAACACACTTAGAAAACCGGATGAGATGACATTTTAGGCCTTCTCTCCCAAATATGGTATAGAATTTAGCAATACCAATAAATATAGTTCCTAGTTAAACACATGGGATGGATCTCCACGCCCATGGCTCACAAAGCCTTCCATCTCTCCGGAGTCGACAAATTGATTCCAAACTTGTCTGGGAGGATAGCAGTACTGGCTCGACATATCGGTAGGTCGCCGCGAGTTATCTAAAGGCCAGATGTGCATTCATTCTCCAAACGAGTCTTAATGAAATCGAATGCATGGCACATCCATCACAGATTGATCAACGGCGACAGATTTATCCTTTATGGCTTACTCGTATGCCGAAACATTTAAAAACCAGATGAGATGACATCTTAGGGTTTCTTTCCCAAATGTGGGATGGAATTTAGCAATAACAAAAAATATGATTTCTAGTTGAAACATTTAACTAGTGAATAGAACATGTCATGTCTAAGTTCGGTTGAAACAAAGCTTTGACCCTGAACCAAAGTTCATTTTACGGGGTAGATCGAAGCATGTAGCACTGAAGCCTCTCAGTGTTTCCAGCTAAACATCGCCTTCGAAAATTACGTAAATCAGTTCTAGAGGTTAGTGGGGTAATGAATTCTTATTGCTGGACCGCTGGCAGTAACTCATCGATTCTTTCCTTGCAATTTGTCCACAGTTTGGAAATGTTATGCATAAATAGTTTTTATTGTAGCGAATTTATGCAAAAATCACAGTGCACAACACAGATTGAATCAGATTACCAGGTTAAAGAAAGGTTACGAAGGAACGGGCTGCATCGCTAGATATACACACATCTGTCTTAGCCGATTACATCTGTTCAAATCCCGCTTGGAAAATCGACCATCGTTTTTTTCGCGATTTCGTCAATGTGAAGAAAAAACGATGGTACACTTATAGGCAGAATAAAACTATAAAATGTCGAGATCACCAGGTCGGTCGGTGGAACTAATAAAAAAGTAAGCAAATCAGACGAATCCTGACTATCAGTGTCATCAACAGCACAATGAGATTTGGTTCGTTAATAGACATTATCTTCGCTTTCCTATATTGACAGGTCTAAAATTTCGACGGCTGATCTGGGTATTGTTATCGGATCTCGGGTTTTCTGAAAGGACATAAATAAACCTATCGAAGCGCCAAATTCTTTAATATGAACGTTTGGTAAAAGACTACATCCCTATGTCGCTGGTGAGCTGGATGGTGGGTTTTTCAGTTAGCGTAAATTACAGCTTCAAAATATACCTTTTTCTGACCAAATAGATAGTTTTGTGATTTGGAAGGATTTTATGCACTAATATTAATTGGAATCTCTAGAACCTTCCATGCGATGTACAGCGGGGGCATTACCCCCGGTAGGGTTTCCCAAGCTAAGAAGGGGTCCGGCTTTTCCCTCAGATAGCTTAGATAATAGTAAACCAGTACCAGGATCGACCACCGTCTTGGTATCAAACTAGTCGTGTGGTGGCAAATCTCCTCCTAATTCACAAGGGCTGTGACTGCCTGTGGTGGTGACCTGGGGCAGGCTTTGGCTAGGCTGACCTCGGAACTCCAGGAAAACACAATAGCTAAACCAGTAGAACTCCGAATAATGGAGATCATGCTTGGGCCCCACACAACCAGTGAGGATGGACCGTCCAATTGTACAAGAAAGTAAAAACTCTGCAGAAACTATCGTTGAGTTCTACTCTAAGGAGAAAGTTGTAGTGTCTTCGTAGTTGCACTCAAATCAAGTTTTGCAAACAGGAACTTTAAACAGCATACATTTAAAACTAACTTCAGCACGACGATAAAACAAAAATATAGCAAAATCAAGATTTAGTCAACTCTATAAAAAAGTGGAAACAGTAATGTGCAGATTTTGTTTTCTTTCGAAGAATGCGATTTTTGAAAAGCCACAATCAAATAAGCTTTACCTTTTCCTGTCTATTTTTCAGTTTGTCACAGTCACATTTTGGAGGATCACAGCAGGGAGTCAGCTGAAATTTTCGAATACAAACTTCATCAGTGTTTCAACATCATACGAATTGGAAGTTAACCTTCCCGACGTCGACCTTCCTGAGGCGCTAGTGCTTCATTAATAAAATTTGTTAAGGCAGTGGCCGTGAACTTTAGCTTATAAAATTACTTCTGGAAGAGATGGATCAATGGACAAACTAGTGCTCCCCATTTCGTAGACGAGATATATCCCACAAGAGAGATTTACTGAAGTGTACATCCACGAACTACAGATTACATACGCAGAGAGATCGTTAGCTAGAAAGACCCTAGACTATATTACGCTCCGCAGAGAAGTGTTAAATGCTTAGGCCATGTTATACTTTCACTTAGAACTAGGTGAATTCACAGCTAAACTCCGTACTTTTGTTGGATCAGGATATTTTCGTATATCTGCACATGTGAGAGTTTGTTTGAGTTTATCATAAGTTTGAACGCTATTTATGGTATTTTATTCTATTGACGAGCTCGAAGAACGTTCTGATGTGCCCGTTTTTTCGGAGCCACAATGACTCAAACCGAAGAGCTTTCGAGCATCGATATAAAGCATACATGGAGAATTTGGCGCTGCCTCTTTTCCTTACTTTAAGCTATCCTTGAGAATTTGCACGGTACATTAGCAAGATGAATGACAACAGTGTTATAGAGCGCGCTCCAAAGGGTATGTCTAGTAATGTACTACACCAATAGTGCTTTAAAAAAAAGTAGAACGGTTTGTTGCTAAACTGGAAATTAATGTACTAAAAAGTGAGAAGGTGGAGCTGCTTCAAAAGCCTGCAATTAATTTTATGAACATCACGATCAACGCATTTGCTTCATGAGATGAAGCCAGGTGCAAAAGGAGATACTCGTTCCCATGCTCGCATAGTTTATGAACATATGTTAAAAATAACCAAAGGATAGTGATACGTCTGTCAATTTGTAAATTCAGTGCTAAAAAAAATCGAAGGAAAAATACCTTTTGATCGAAATGGCCTAGTTGGCTTCGCACTGGCACTAACGACTCACGATGCTCTCTTAAAATTTGAGCAGCAAGAGCTCTCATCTAAAGGCAAATAATTCTATTTGTATGTGTAAAAGTAACTGATGTCAGGGTCAACTAGGAAACTCAAATGACTATGGTTTCTTACTTCAAGAACAAGTTGACTTTCTTCCAGTGCAAAGCGTTCAAAAGGATCCCTCGTTAAATCAAAGACGAGAGGCGGTGTGTGAAGTATTAGGTGTTCGTCAGGACAAGTTTGCGAAACGTACCTTTAATATTTAAAACTGGATTTCTCAAACAACTACCAAGTTGAGGGGTTTACTAACCAATCTGCACGGGGTTTGCCATTAGGACAGAAATAGGAGAGATTTGGATCCACTGTGTCATTGAAGAAAATTGGTGATGTCCGATAGTGAATCTGAAATCTTTCAAACACTCTGATTAGCGCTATTAATGTATAAAGTTTTAGAAACTTTTTGTGAAAGGGCAGTTAAGTCAGATGACAATATGAAAACAAAGTTTATGCTACATTTTTACAGCTTGCTACAGACCAGTATTCAGTAACTGCCGCGACCGACTTTCTATTAACCTCGGCATTGATCAAGTAATTTTCTTCGTATTTTTGTTGAGCAAACGCGAGGTATTATTATTCTTTGTTCACGATTAAGCTGATGTTTCGGCGGATTTCGCCTTCCTCAGAGCCTGGAAAGTTCAAGTTGATAGCAAACTACTCGGCCAGACGCTTCCATAACCAAACAAAGAAACTCCAAACCAAGATTTCAATTACTTTGAACACAGCTTTGCACACTCACCGCTTTCTATGAGGTTTCCACTAAGTATGTCACGTAGAGACCAACCGCACAGAAATCACGTGGAAGTGTAATGTGCCCCTCACATCAGAAAAGTAGTTTTATATACTGCCCTATATTACGCGTGATAATGAGGCATTCTTCCCTGCGGTTCATTTTCGGATTTCTGGAATTAATCCAGAGTGCCTCGAGAGTTTTTCGCGCCTCTGTTCTTGATTCGCGTGCGAGGATCGTGACACATACTTCGAAGTCGTCCCCGTTATGTCTCTGGGTCCTATGCGTGCCTAGCGGGGTATTTGGTCTATCTTTGCCGGCTAGGTGTTCTTTCATGCGGACACAGAGGGGTCCACCCGTTTCGCCAATGTATTCGTCACCACATGTCTTACAGGAGATCAGATAAACTATACCCGAGCTCATGCAGTCACCGTCTCTACCACTGGGGCAAATTATGCAATTTTGAGTTGCACATAGACGGTCATATAGGCGGTTACGAACTAGCTGGCGCTTAAGATTACTCGGTGGTATTTCAACTACGCTCACCGAATTCTCTAAGCCCGCCCTTCTTAAGCAGCGTTTTATANTCTGGAATTAATCCAGAGTGCCTCGAGAGTTTTTCGCGCCTCTGTTCTTGATTCGCGTGCGAGGATCGTGACACATACTTCGAAGTCGTCCCCGTTATGTCTCTGGGTCCTATGCGTGCCTAGCGGGGTATTTGGTCTATCTTTGCCGGCTAGGTGTTCTTTCATGCGGACACAGAGGGGTCCACCCGTTTCGCCAATGTATTCGTCACCACATGTCTTACAGGAGATCAGATAAACTATACCCGAGCTCATACAATCACCGTCTCTACCACTGGGGCAAATTATGCAATTTTGAGTTGCACATAGACGGTCATATAGGCGGTTACGAACTAGCTGGCGCTTAAGATTACTCGGTGGTATTTCAACTACGCTCACCGAATTCTCTAAGCCCGCCCTTCTTAAGCAGCGTTTTATAGCTGTACTTATATCATTTGAGATGAAGGGTAGGATAAACGGGACCGTTCTATCGCTAGAGTTGTCGTTTGGAGGCCTACGATTTCCTCTACACCTATCCTGAGCTACAGTTTCGTAGCCATTACAAATGGCTATTTGTCCTGCCAAGTTCAGGGACTCCTCTCTCTGCTCTCTTCCCGTGCACACGTTGGTTGCTGTTCGAAATATGTTTTTTATAAGCGCCCCATTCGTGTGAGAGGGGTGAGAGGAGAGGTAATGAACCAAGATATTTTTACTACTTGGCTTTCGGTACCACTTTGTAATGTAGTCATTTTCTGGATAGGTGAATTTGTACGTTCAAAAATGGAAGCCATTTTTCTTTCGGCTTTTCTCGGGTGAACTTGATATGCTCTGACTGTGCGTTTAACAATTCGAAGCATTTGTCCGTTTCCTCTTGTGTTGAGCAAAGGACAAAGCAGTCGTCTACATACCTACAGTAGAGTAGCGGCCCGAGATCAGTCACCGGTGCTTCCACCTTAGACATACTCTCCACCCTTATCACTAACGGAAAGTCTTATGGTTTTCAAGACTTCAACTTTCAACTTCAAGACAGACTCCGCAAAAAAGCTAGAGGTGAAACGCTAAATAGGTGCGAACAACATCAAGTGGGGGCCCTACCAATAGCACCATTTCCTCCGCCGTTCTCTAGACAACAAGAGCCCAATAATGAAGTTGATCTTAAATTTCGGATGTTTACGAATGAAACTCTCAGTCCTTAATCACTATCGCGCAAAACTCTCCTCCCTTATCACTAACGGAAAGTCTTGTGGTTTTCAACCTTATCAGCTCTCGTACCTCTCGCATACCACGTTTTTGCACTGGAGTGAGGTTTGAGCTGTATCTTTTCGCGCGATAGTGATTGAGGACTGAGAGTTTCATTCGCAAACATCTGAAATTTAACATCAACTTTATTATTAGGCTCTTGTTGTCTAACGAACGTCGGAGGAAATGGTGCTATTGGTAGGGCCCCCACTTGATGTTGTTCGCACCTATTTAGCGTTTCACCTCTAGCTTTTTTGCGGAGTCTGTCTTGAAGTTGAAAGTTGAAGTCTTGAAAACCATAAGACCTTCCGTTAGTGATAAGGGTAGAGAGTTTGTCGTAATTCCTCATCAGCTAGATGTGGAGATAACGAAAAAGCATCTTGAGGATGCTTCGCTTTATCGCCCATCATCTGAGGAGGAATTCAAAAGTAAATACTGAAAACTAAACCACGAATGGGCCAAAATGGCAAGGACTGCTGGTTTAAAACCATCAGTTATCTCCCAACTTAAAGTTGACTTACCAGCATGGCCCGTCTTGTACTTATTTATAAAAACTCATAAGTTGGTACCCAGCGATGATCTTGCGTCCAACGATCCATCACTATTTAAGGTTAGACCTATCACTAACTGCGTAGACGGGCCAACGGACAAGATAACATGGTTTTTAACCCTAATATTTAACCAGTTGTTGAAACACATTCCAGCCCATCTTACGAATACCCAGATGTTTCTGGATCGTCTACGTACTGCGCAGCCCAACAGCGTGTGCGTGATGGAGTCCTTCGACGTTGCCGCCCTTTATACAAACGTGTGGAATGACTCCGCAATGCAAGCCATATTCGAACTCCTAACACAACACGAAGGAGAAATAAACATGTATGGCTTCAGGATAGAGCACCTGATGGCACTCTTAAAAGAATGCTTGAGCTGCTCAATCTTCAGATGGTCTGGAAAGTACTACGCTCAAATAAGAGGGTTGGCAATGGGACAACGATTGGCTCCAAGACTTGCCATTGCATTTATGTCTAAGGTGGAAGCACCGGTGACTGATCTCGGACCGCTACTCTACTGTAGGTATGTAGACGACTGCTTTGTCCTTTGCTCAACACAAGAGGAAATAAACAAATGCTTCGAATTGTTAAACGCACAGTCAGAGTATATCAAGTTCACCCGAAAAAAGCCGAAAGAAAAATGGCTTCCATTTTTGAACGTACAAATTCACCTATCAGAAAATGGATACATTACAAAGTGGTACCGAAAGCCAAGTAGTAAAAACATCTTGGTTCATTACCTCTCCTCTCACCCCTCTCACACGAAAAGGGCGTTTGTAAGAAACATGTTTCGAACAGCAAGCAAAGGCAACGTGTGCACGGGAAGAGAGCAGAGAGAGGAGTTCCAGAACTTGGCGCGGTAAATAGCCATTTCTCAGTGCTACGAAAGTATAGCTCGGGATAGGTGTAGCGGAAGCTTTTTTTTTTTTTTTTTTTTTTTTAGCGATAGAACGGTCCCGTTTATCCTACCCTTCATCTCAAATGATATAAGTACAGCTA